>JAHWFO010003008.1:567942-620497 GCA_023313115.1 Rhysida immarginata
GCAGTCGTTATTAATGGGATGGCGCAAAACTCCCTCGTAGGAGTAGGATAACTTTGTATTAAATTTGTATTTTTTTTAAATTGCATTCTTAACCAGTTGTAAAGTTGATTTTTTAAATTACTATTTTACCCAATAAATTTTTATTTTAAAAAATTACAAAATAATTTAAAAACCATACAGTTTTGTTACGTTGTAGGAACGTTAAATTCTATTGTTAAGTTTGAGATGTAGCCAAATTCACGCAATAGAGGGGACTATAAGCGCTTCTTCCTTAAATAAAGCAATTCCATTGTTAACTACAACAACGGAATTTGCGCCTGTGAACAGACCAGGGGATTAAAAGATCGTGGTATAACTTTCAGCTCTTGGTATAACTTTATCAGGATATCTTTGGTTTATTCAGGTGTTTATCTGAGGGTTTATCCTATCTGAGGATGATATAGCACAGTTTTGACTTATCTGAGCTTTATTCCAGTACTTTTTCTAGGTTGGTAGAACCGGCCCTAAACGAAATAAGAATCATGGTCGCAGAAGAAGCGACGTGCGATGTTGGCGCCATCCGATGGCAAAAACTGTCAGTGGGCAAACAAACAAACAACAAACAGAAAAGATAAGATATATAAGATAAGATAAGATTAGGAGCTTTAGCATAAAAGCTACTTATAGGAATGCGCCCTTGGTCTGTACGTTTATCCGGCTGTCCGTCCGCCGTTTGCACGATAACTTGAAAACTGATTAACTTTTTCAAATTCTGTTTTCAGAAATATGACCATCAAAGTCTTAGCTCGGCTGTATCAACTTTTCAGAATTTTTCGTGGGCCCTTCAAGTCGAATTCACGTGCTAAAACAGTGAGTGTAAAGAATACAAAGATAATGGCATGTCATATAACACATCGATTTGTCAAGAAGGAATATATATATAACTTTCTGTTCATCTTTTAAGCATTATTGACATCGACGCACACACGTGAAATCGCTTTGTCGACGCACGATTGCTCAAGTGCTCATAATCTGTATTATTAAGTAGCGGAAGAATGGAGCAACTTATTGGTTTTATAATGTCTTAACCGTGTACCCCTTCATAATTTCTACATTTTTTGAGGTAGAAGGTTGAAATTCGGAATGTAGCTTCCTATGGGCATGTCCATCTGCATTATTTAGTTTGGTTTTGATTGGTACACTGGAGTCGGAATTAAGGGGGTAGAATTCACAGAGGAGAACATATCTATGTGTAATTAGGTACGTAAAGGCGTGAAATTCAGTATCCAGATTCCTCTAGGCAAGGTCTACATTACTACATTACAATGAAGTTTAGGCCCAGTTGTTCCATTGGGATCGGATTTACGGGAGTGGCAATCACTTGGTCTTTATAACTATGGCAACATATGGCATGTGATATAGGTTCGGAAATGATGAAAAAGGAAAGCAAATACGAGCTTTTTTACATTTTCTACATATTACGTTCAAGAAAATTAATTTTTGATTAAAAAACGTGCGGAGAGGTAAAAAGTGCAGATAAAGGGGTAAAAATAGATGACTGCAGGATCTGCTACTTGCCTTACCCTATTGGGGGGTAATTTCTTTTTTATAAATGTATAAATGTATTCTGCTTCACTGCTAAAGCTCCTCCTTCGAATGTTTACAAGATTTAATTTAAACTTGAATTACCCGTACTTCAAAATTACTTTTTTAATTCTTTCCAATTCATACAACGTATTCACGTTAAAAAAAAAACTTGCGGCCGTGTCTCGATACAGCCTACTACATTTTTTTGGAAAATCAAGATGCTCGTGGGAGCTTATTTTCAAAAATATTTGTGTCGTGAAAAATCAACATCCTCGAAGAGCTTATTTTTAAAAATATTTGTATCGTAGAAAATCAACATCCTCGAAGAGCTTATTTTCCACAATATTTGTATCATGGAAAATCAAGGCATGGAGCCTTGTGCAAATTGGATGCGAATTGTCCCCCCATCAGGTCACAGCAGCATTATGATAGTTAAAATATTTGTGAAATAGCACCTTTTCCTTGATTAGATTAGCTGAAAGCAACCATGGATGATGAATGTTTTGTGGCATTCTCCTATCGGTCTCCATGACTAGAATTTCTAAAAGTCCTCTAACCTGGCCTTTTTTTAATAAATTCATACCATTTGTGACTGGTTGCCTGCAATTAGTAAAGGCTTGGCGGTTGGTTGACTGTTTACTTTGGTCGCGCGAGTCTCAGTCACTCCGCGCCATTAGAAAAATTAAATCGGTTATTTTTCCACGACATCTTCAAACGATGTTTGATGAACTGAAATAACTAATTTAACCAGATATTTAATTATGAACCATACGATCCATACTTTTAAATATTCACCCCACGATTTGAGTCTACGGAAGAAGGCGCCTTAATGCAATTATGCCGTCGCCACTAATGCTGCCGTCCCTTTATCGTCAACAATTTAATAGAAGATATTCCAAAAGATAATATTATCAATATTTTTCAGAAAAGCCATCCGATACACCTTAATGAATGTCTACGTCATTTGAAAGGAGACGGGAAGGCGGTTTTCAGGGGAAATAAGGGGCAGGAAGGGCGCACTTTGGAAGTGATAGCACAACTTGGGCGGAAAGAATAGCTTGAAGGGGCAAGGCAGGGCATGCGTCCTTCTGAGGATGAGCGATACTAAAGTTTAACTACAGTGATTTAAATATCTGCAGATTTTCCACTTAAACCCATTTGCCTCTGATCTCCTCAATTTTTATTTTTAATTGAAAATCACCTTAGAACTGTCGAGTTGGAATTGAATCGGAATGATCATGACAGTTTCAGGTAAAGCAGTTCTCCACTAATAATGACACTAAAGTTAAAAAACATTATTTCCAATATTCTCAAAGCAAACAGAGAGGCTGATTAATTCTCTATAGGCATTTATTTTATGACAAAAATGAAATTCGAACTGACTTCAAACAATTAATGGTAAAGGGGAATGAGATCACCTCAAGCATGCAAGTTGTATATAGAACATGGAGCCGTAAGAAGGAGGCAAAATTAATTTAAAGCAATAAAAATATACCGGCCGGACTCCTACCTAACAAGATTAAACCTCAATTTCTCAGTGTAGGCGTAATTGTTTGAAAATTTTGTGTATGTTCGTGGCATCAAAGCATTTTGTTTAACGTGTTTGTTTAACGCACTGGATTATCCCAAGCACTATGGATGTGACGTGGATTGGTCCTCCTATTACCTGACATCGATCCATTAGATTTATTTTTATGAGATCATATGAAAAATAAGATCTAAGATTTTTGGGGAGCTGCGAACACGAATCGAACGTGAAAATTTGGTTATTCCAACAGACCTTCTCACGAAGGTAGTGGCCATTTTTCCAATCCGATTGCCCACAATCATTGAGATTGATGGCAAACATATCATAAGCAAACATGAGGATAATTTTGTTTTATTAATGCTAGTTCATATGCTCTATAATCAGCCTAATTTGAACTGTCCACGTTTATTTGTCCCGGTACAGCGCGACTTTCATCTTAGTATGCATTTTTGTGCCACCCGGTATAAAAATTGGCTTCATGGAGCAAGGAGTAAGTAACTAATAAGAAAATTATTTACTCTGTTTAAGTAAATAAAATAAATATACAGGGTGTAAATTTTAAGTTGACAAAGCAGAATAACTCGAAAAATAAGCTTCACACGAAAAAATGCGTATAATCCAAAGTTGATTATTTTCGAGGGGGCATCTGCTGGTGCTAAAATTAGCCCACCCCCCCGGCCCCTGGGGGTGGGGCGGGGGGCAACTTTAAAATTTCAAATGGGAACCCCTATTTTTTATTGCAGATTCAGGTCCTACATAAAAAACTACGTACATTTTGTCTGAAACATTTTTTTTTATTTTTGGTAGATGGCGCTGTAATTCAAGAAAATCCATTTTCTCATTTTTGCGTGGAAATGGTTACGGAGAAATAAAAAATACTTATTTACTTCGTAAATTTTGCCGCAAAGTTATTATTTTATTATTTTTTGCCGCGGATTAGGATAATTTTGTTTTGTTTCGTGGTCATGAGGCCACACAACTTTATAATTATCAAACAAATCAACTGATTAGCTAACTAACTAACCGAACATCCTACGTACTAACGAGTGAACTCATTAACTAACAGAGTAAAAAAGTAAAAGACTGTGTAAAGATGAAGTTATTCCCGTTTAAGATTTGGTGGTCCTTAAAAGGACCGATTGTTTTCGTTTTATTTTTTCTTATTTGCAAATACTTGCAAGTAAATGAATTTCGGGGTGCTTGTATTTCCAGTGAGTCCCCTCGCCTCTCACTTTCGGCCTGCTTGTTGTCCTTAAATCCCTTGCATCTCGCCGTTTTATGAAATTAAATGTTCAAATTGATGACCTCCAACTTCGATGCATTTATTGACTCGTTTTGTAAATTCCTGAACACATCTTGATAACATGTCTGGTGTAATTGCAGCGCAAGCATCTCTTATTCTTTGAATCATGTTTTCGCGAGTGGTTGGCGTTTCCTTATAAACGATATCTTTGAGGTAACCCCATAAGAAAAAATCTGGCGATGTAAGGTCAGGCGATCTGGCTGGCCAATTCACAGGACCTTCCCTGCCGATCCAGCGACCATGGTAAAGTCGATGTAGTACTTCGCGCGCTACTAATGAATAATGCGCTGGACAACCATCATGTTGAAACCACATGTGTTGTCGAAGTTCAATACTCAGGTCTTCAAGTAGATCTGGTAGTTCATTTTCAAGTAGGTTACGATATTTGTTGCCATTCAAATTACCGTCTATAAAATATGGACCGATAAGTTTATCGCCAATTATCCCACACCAAACATTAATTGACCAAGGTCGCTGATGGTTGACTTCTCGAATCCAGTGTGGGTTCTGTTCACTCCAGTAATGCATGTTATGTCGATTAACTTCCCCGTGGTTTGTGAATGTTGACTCATCGGAGAAAAGAACTCGTGCAAAAAAATGTTGGTTTGTTTGCATCTGCTGAAGTGCCCAGTGACAAAACGTTAGACGGTTTTGGTGGTCATTGCCATGTAGTTCCTGATGCATAGATACATGATATGGATGAAATTTGTGGAGCTTCAGCATTTTCCAAACACTCATATGTGAAATTCCTGATTGCCTTGATATTTCTCTTGTGCTCGCATGTGGATTATGAGCCACAGCAGCTAGGACTGACACTTGATTGTTTTCTCCACAAACAGTAGCTGCACGGGTTCTTTTTTTCTGGTTCACACTACCTTCCGCAGTAAATTGTTTAATAACTCGAACAAAAGAAGACCGTGATCGCGTTTGGCCAGGAAAACGCTGAGCATAAAGCGCGACTGCATTATCAAAATTTCTCCCACTTTCTCCATAAATGTACACCATCTCAATTTTTTCTTCCACAGAAAGATAATTCATAATGTAAATTCAAAAGCAATACGGCGTTGTACACTCACAAAAACAGTTGAAAAATTACAATCTTTTCTTCTAAAGATCAGAATTTAAAATGTAAACATTCTGAAAAAAATGCCAATGTTTACGTTATTTGTTTGTTGACGAAATGTCTTCAAATTACATTGTAGTTAAAACAACGTAGGAATCGAAATGAATAATAAATTAGTTATTTCCACGCAAAAATGAGAAAATGGATTTTCTTGAATTACAGCGCCATCTACCAAAAATAAAAAAAATGTTTCAGACAAAATGTACGTAGTTTTTTATGTAGGACCTGAATCTGCAATAAAAAATAGGGGTTCCCATTTGAAATTTTAAAGTTGCCCCCCGCCCCACCCCCAGGGGCCGGGGGGGGTGGGCTAATTTTAGCACCAGCAGATGCCCCCTCGAAAATAATCAACTTTGGATTCTACGCATTTTTTCGTGTGAAGCTTATTTTTCGAGTTATTCTGCTTTGTCAACTTAAAATTTACACCCTGTATATGACATATTCTTATGAGAGGCAGTTAAATAAATTGAAGAATGCTGGAGATTATAAATTTTTGAAAAAAAGAGACGACAGAAGACTGTTAGCACAAAGGTGCCTTATACCACAGCATTGGCATTGCATCACTGATATTTAATTTCATTCCTTTTGGATTCATTCTTGATTAAAGATACATTAAATCAATACTGCATAAATGAAATGGATTACTGCATTACTATAATAAGACATGGAATTTCTCATTTCGCTGTTGTTAAGCCATAGCTCAATAAACTGATTAAAACTGCAGTTAATACGAACATACTATCAGTTCGAATGCAGAGTTATCAAAACTTTACTTCATTTATGCTCTGAACTGCAGTAATAATCCAAATAATGTTATTTGGATGAAAATAAGAATATATGTTCTTCTAACTGTTACCGAGGAAACCAATATTCATTTAAAATAATGTATACAGGGTAATTCTGAAAAAGTGTGTATAACTGTAAGCAATAACTGAGGTGACCAGAATGAACATTTTCTTATAATACAATGTGAATTTGAACGCTAACTGAGATATGAACAGAAATAAACCACCAAGAACAATTTTAATAATTCAGGTTCTGCAAGAGCTAGAATAATGAATTTTGGAGGAATAATAGGGTACATAAAACTCTGTATACCGTTAAAGTTTGATCGAATTCCAAAGAGTAGTTTCCGAGTTACGTACTCAATATCGTAACACGTGCTGGTTAGTACTCACATGTGAGCACTATTACAATTTTGAATGCGTAACTCGGAAACTACTCGTTGGAATACGATCAAATTTTAACGGCATCCACTGTTGTATGTGCCTTATTTTTCCTCCAAAATTCATTATTCTAGGCGTTGCAGAATCTGAGTTATTAATTTGTTCATCTTCGTGGCAGGATTTTTAGGGTTTTAGCATCATCTAAAACCCTATTAACGACGGTATAGATGTAACATGTATGTAACATGTATGTCACACGCCATAACTTTTGAAAGGATTGACCTAGAGGCTTGAAATTTTCTACACACGTAGGCCCTATACAGAAGACGGTGCGAAAAATATAGCGAATGCTCTTGGGTGGCCCGGGGCCACTCAGGAGCCACTTGTATGAATTTCATGTTTCCTTTTTTATCTTTTGAACAAAGAGGGCAAAAATCCTGAAATTTCGTAAATTTGTAGTGCGGTTCTAAAAAAATAAAACCAATATACAAGAAAAGTGATATAAGCCTCTAGGGCCCCGCCGGAGGTCCCGAGGCCCCAAATATAATTGAAGCTATAACATTTGAACGGACGACCTAGGAACTGAAATTTTGTATATTTATTGTGTGGTATTAAAAAAAAATATAGCAAATATACTAGAAATGTGATGTAGGCCTATGGGGCCCGCCAAAAGACCCCGAGGCCTCAAATACAAATCAAGTTATAATTTTAGAACGGAAAGGTCTAGAAACCTGAAATTTTGTATATTTTTAGTTTGGTACTAAATAATATAGCCAATATAGAAGAAGGCTGATATAAGCCTCTAGAATCCCGCCAGGTCCCTCGAGGCACCAAATATAATTGAAGCTATAATATTTGAACGGAAAGGCTAGGAAACTGAAATTTTGTATACTCATAGTGTGGTACTAAAAAATATTGCAAATATACAAAAAAAGTAATATAGTCACCAGCAGAGCCCCACAGACACCAAACACATGAAACGCTACAACTTTTAAATGAAAAGGTCTAGAAATCTGAAATCAGCCCCCAGTCACAAATCAGGCTATAACTTTTGAACCGGAAGACCAGAAATATGAATTCTTGCACATTTATGGTGTATTACTTAAAATTTTAGCTCTTATACACTAAAACTTATATAGTCCTCTGGAGCCCTGACAGGGGCCCTAAACACAAACAGAGCTATAATGTTTGAACGAAAAGGCTTAGAAATCTGAAAATTTGTTTACTTATAGTAGTTTACTAAAAAATTTAGCTAATATACACGAAAAACTGGTCTAAGGCTGTTATGTCTCCACAGGGGCCCTGAAGCCCAAATGACAAATAAGCTCTAACATTTGAATAATAAAAAGGCCTAAGAACTTGAAGTTTTATATTTTTACAGTGCGTTACTTAAAAATTATAGACAATATACTAGACATCGGGTGGTATAGGCATCGGGGCCCCTGGCGGCCTCAAGTACGTACAATTGAAGCTATAAAATTTGAATGGAAATTTTGTTTAATCATAGTATCGTATTTAAAAATATAGCTAATCTATATTAAAAATTATTTAAGTCTCTTGGTAGGGACCTTGCGGCCTCAATCTCAAATCAAGCTATAAATTTAAAACCAGAAGTCCAGAAACCTGAAATGTTTTATATTTATAATGTGTTGCTTAAAATTTTAGCTATTACACACTAAAATTGTTATAGTTCTCTGAGGCCTCAGTAGGGGCCGCGAGACTCCAAATATAAATCAAGCTATAACTTTTGTACGAAAAGGCCTAAGAACCTGAAATTTTGTATTTGTGTCCCTCCACTTATTATAGTCACGAGCCGCTACTGCTCATAACATTTTAATGCTAAAACCCTTTTATCGTTGGATAACGATGCCTTAACTAATAATTATTTCTGTTCATATCTCAGTTAGCGTTCAAATTCCGACCCACATTGTATTAAAAGAAAATGTTCATTCCGGTCACCTCTGTCATTGCTTACAGTTATACACACTTTTTCAGAATCACCCTGTATAAATGCAATCTCTCAATTAACGGTGAACATTTTTATTTGGTAGCGGAATGATGACTTTGGTTGTAAAGTAAACCAAGAGACAGATAAACTCCATATCCGACAACGAAGTTATCACGGAGACTTTCGCTGTCTTCATAAAAAGATCCAAATAGCCACACCTCTGTGTATGTATCTTGAGAACTGGAAAATTAACTTGCATAAAAAATGAAACAATGTATTTCTTTCTTGTGTCTTTATCTTTTATGAATTAAAAAAAAACAAAAAGAAACGCAAGTCATGTTTTCTTCTTAATAAAGAGAGCGTATATTAAATTGTTATACTACAGAAGAATTGAATATAAAAAAATTTTTGTAAACAGTTTTTTGTCTAGCGATGAAAATTATATAGCACTCCTAACGCAATTTTGTTCTTCACTTAATTAAAAAGTTCACAAATATAGCCGAGCGTTTTATTCCCGGAGAACAATAAAACTGTTGCATAATTTTCATTTTTTAGCAAAACCTCAAGCAGAAAATAACCGTAAAAACGTCGAGTTGTTTGAAGAGCTAACCTGTTTATTTCTTTTTTCTTGGTTTTCAGTGAATAAATGCACAAACTACATAATTTGCAAATTATAGAGGTTTTCCTTAAAAGAAATTCCAAATTAAGTAAATTAAAATAAGTACCAGATGATTATAATTAAAGTTCCCCACTTCTGCACGGGCTGCAGAGGCGTTATTGCACGGATAGTGATGAAACTTTGTGTATAGGCTGTGCAGAACATGGAGAAGAGAATTCCAACGGAAAATTTCTTAGTCCATATGATTGCCACCAGGGGAAAAAGTGGCGCTAATGATCATACACTGACGGTCGTAATACACTACTGGAATGTTAGAGGGACTGTTCAATATGCGCACCCACTGCGCGTCAATGACATGCTGGAAGTGCAGGACAGCGTGCTCAACAGTAACACGAAGTGTCTCTCGTGAAATGGCTGCAACATGAACGAATGATGTCGGCTATCACTTCACGCAAGGTCCGTACGCGTCGATGTGAACAGAAGTCATATGGATTAAGGTCTAGTGAACAGGCAGCACACATAACTCCCCTGTCTCTTCGAATTTCTGCACCAACTTTCGTAAAGCTTTCGCCGTCATGGGTTCTGTTCGCAATCCCTTCACATGCTGATATTCTCGCAGTGCTGTTGCACAACTGCTGCTGTTCTGGTAATAGAGCTTCACAGGAGTGCACGTTCTTTTCTTTCCCAATTACCAGCGCACGTTCTGGTGACCACTGCAGATTGGTTGTTCACAGACGCATTGGGCTTTTGCATACGGCACCACTTTTTCTCGTGTCGTCTATAAAAAAAATCTATAAAATCTTTCATTCAATGGATTGAATTGCTTTCCAGCAACAAGACCACCTACCATTAAGTACTTATTCTGAGAATTGCGCATTGGACTTATCCTCCAGGAATTACTTGACTATTTCAGTTCTATATAGTACAGCTAGTGATGATGAGTTTTTACTCAGTTAACTGAGGATTTCGAAACCTTCTTGACTAACGATCTGAATCAGATTGTATATGTATAGGATATGCTGAAAAAATGAGTTTGGCAGCGAATTTTTTTTTAAACCGATGGTTTGGTGAATAGGGGGATTTACACCCAACCATCGGTTTAAAAAAAGAATTCGCTGCCAAACATTAACCAGATGTAACGTGAGGCATTATAAATGAAAACTGGAGATTATACTCCAATCATAAAGAAATGTTATTACTAGAAAAAAGGAAGGATTCAAACCAGGAACCACGTGTATTACGGTCGTTGCCTTTACCAATCGGGTGGTCTCTAAAATACCTGGTGACAGCCTTGCGGTACCGTGTTCACGATGGCCCAATCCAGATCGTGGAAATTTTCCTTCAATTTTTTTGAGATGTACGAGGGGCATGCTGAAAGTAATGAGCAACATTAAAAAAATAAAAAAGGTTTATAATTGCAATACACAGAATACATCATTTCAAACTATAAACTTTTTTATGTTCCATTAAAGTTCCATAATTAAAGTTTTATAATTAAAGTTCCATTTTGACATGGCCATAAAAAAAAACTACTGGACTAAAAGCTATAATACTTGGTAATATTATACAAGAGGGCACGGGAAGTTCATACCCACCAAAAAAAATTAGTTCAAAAGGTCACCACCAGCATGGAATGGCGCTCTATGCAATATTCGTATACAAAATTAGACACAGTAATCCGGTGTAACCTGCTTTCAGTAAATGGTGGAGGCCACATTCAACATGTAAATAATTTTAGTAACGATTAAAGACTTGTTAACCTGTGTCTTCGTGTCTAATTTCGTATACGAATATTGCATAGAGCGTGTACGAGTATGTGCCGGACGACCAACACTCATATTACCTGGAACGAAACAGAACGACACTGTATGCCGAAACCTGTCCAGATAATACATGTAAGTATAATCCCAAAAACTGTGGACAAATGGTAATATAAAACCAAATAAACACAGAAACCGCAATTCCACAAATCTCTCCAGATCTTTTGCAACTGCAAGCCCATATACATTCCTTGCCATGAACCTTGAATAATAAAAAAACAAATAAAAAACTAGTTCATAAATTTCAATTTTAAAAAACAATGACCTTGATCGCAAAAAGTGTTTGTTATACAGAACAGAAATTAAGGATTATTTTGGAGGGGAAATGTTTAACATATCTCCACAATTAGCTGAAATGTGGTCATCTCAAAAGAAACTTACAAAGACATGAAATTAGAATACTAAATTTCTATGACAAAAAATTAGAAATTTTGTCATGGCAGTGTTGATTGCACTTAGCTCAGACAACACCTCCTAGAAAGAAAGCCTCACAACTGAAACGTCATATATTGTTACATCATCATAATTCGACCATTGTTGATCGTATTTCCACCTAACACGATGTTGATCGTATTTCCACCTAATATAAGCCCTAAATTTGGTCGACTTATAATGATGTAACAATCCACGACTTTTCAGTTGTGAGGATTTCTGTCTAGGAGGTGTTGGCTTAGACCATCACCTCCTTTATTATTACAGACCTGTTTTACTGAGTAATTTCCATTGTTGCTTTTGGCATTTCTCAATTTTGCTTTGGCGCTGTTTAACCTCCCTTTTGTTACCAACTGAGATAAACAAAATGAAGTATAAACAAAATAAAAAAATACATATCGTATTAAAATTTTTTTTGCATAGAATCTTTTATTTTAAAAGAGAGTTAAATAGCGAATAAAAAGAAACCTAAATTTGATTAATGAAATACATGCTTATTCAGTTTGTTTTTAACATCACTGAAAAGTCACCTGACTATCTTAGTCCAAGCAACAATGTAAACTTCATTGTTGGAAACAATCAGAGAGGGAGGTTAAACAGCGCCATGGCAAAATTGAGAAATGCAAAAAGCAACAATGGAAATTATTCAGTAAAACAGGTCTGTAATAATAAAGGTGGTCATGCTCAGACTCTGTTGAGAAGATATTTTTGACTATTCTGTTTTAATGGTGTCGATGAGTTCAGCTTTCATACTGGGTGCGTATTTTTTACTGTTCATTTGAGACATAAATTCTCAATAGGATTGATGTCTAGTGAGTTGCCTGGTCACTCTAATTTCTATGTTGTCAGTGATGAAGGGCTTGTGAGCAGCAGCATGATCGTGGAAACCCAGGGAATGGAGTTCCCGATGAATGGTGATTGTGCTAGCAACACAGGAAACAAAAATTCCGAACTCTGTAGCAATCATTTCAGCAGAAGACCTTCGATTGCTCCGGGTCATACGTCCAGTATTCGACGATCTCTGTCTGTCTCTGTCAATTTATTTGGTTTGCCAGTTCGTGGTTGCACTGTTGTTGCTCCCTGGGTCTTCCATTTTGCAATCACATTGCCTTTAGTTCTACGGGGTATTTGTAGAATGGTGAAAATCTCATGGATTGACTTGTTGCACAAATAGTATCTTATGATACTTCCACATTGGAAGTCGCTGATGTCTTCTGAACGGCTCATATTTTAATAATACGAAGCAGATATATCTTTGAAGGAGTGTGATGCTATTTAAATAATTTACATGTCACTGTCATGCGTCATTTGGCACTTTCCATGATTTATGACGGGTGTCCCTAAACTTTAGATCACATAGTGTATTTTTCTAAGAGTTGCATCACAAAGTTTGGTTGTCTTTCGAGCACTAGGTTTATAAACTCCTTTTCTGGATGATAATGTTTCTCCATTTGCCTTGTCTTTTTTATTGTTCTGGACACAGAAGCTTATGAGCAATGGAGCCTAGATGCTATGTCTGGCTGTTTCTGGCTGTTGAATTTTTATGAGCTTACATGTGTAATTACCTACGCCCAACCACTGTCAAATAAATCATTCCTATCATATGACTTGATTTGCATAAATGTATATTTAGTGTACATTTAGTGTAAATTTATTTCCTTGTGCCAAATGGTAGCTTTTAATGTGATATTCTAATTTTGTGGCAAAGAAATTTACTATTCTAATTTCATGTCGCTGAATGTTTGTTATAAGATGACCACGTTTCAGCTAATTGTGGAGACATGTTAAACTTTTTCCCTCCAAAATAATCCTTATTTTCCATAGTTGTAACTGAATTAAACACTTTTTGTGATCAAGGTAATTTAAGAACTCGTTTTTTAATTGGTTTTTTATAAGTTTTGGTCTAATTTAATGGCAGGAAGTGTAAAGCGTCCATCAGAACATTGTGCTCACTATTTTATCTCTCATTCAAGATATCTTTTTACTGCCCTTGTTATATGCTTATTATATCATAGTTTTCTCTTTCTCTTGCTCTCTGCTATAGTCTACTATTTGAAGATTTGCATTTTATTATAGATTTTAGATTTGTGAAGATCTCATGCTGTTTTTGAAGAAACAGTATACAGAGGTTGATGCATCGTTATTTCACAGATTTTGAGATGCTATCCTAAGTCAGGAGACCTTTTTTCTCTGATCAACGATGCTCGATTTGAAAGCCCTGTCTTTGCACAACAGCTCTGCACCAGAGTTTCCACTGTAGCAGACTTGATTGCAGAGTAGTCGGGTATCTCCTTTACTGCTTTCCATAAGCCATCCATGGTTCGAGGTCGCCTGTCACAAAGTCCCCGTTTCAAAACACCAAAACCGTAGAAATCGCATCGGGTGACTCGACGGGTATGTCCGTAAATGGTATATCGCCAATTTCGATTTCCTGCTCCATCCTGGTCATGTAGACAACCGTATGGCTAGACGCTTTGTTTTGGTGGATCCACTCTCGTCTAGCCTCTGTACCGTAGAGAGTTGGGATTTCCTGGCGGTAAATGGGCTCTAAGGTATTAGCCTGATAGTATGCCTCATTAATTTTCACGTTACATGTATATTCACCCTTCGAATATATAACTTCCCCTTATAACAGTATTCGGCGACTATCATAAAACCTCGTGGAAAACTTTCACGACATTGACGGACCCAATCATAACGTCGTTTTCCATCCTTAGGGCGATAAAATATTGCACGAGGTTTTTTTTTCCCACACAGGTAGACCCATGCTTCATCCAAAGTAACAACAAAACAAGGTTTATCACCTGCTAAATAACGTTCGTACAGCTTTCTGCAGTTGGTCTTTCTCTCGGCCAAATGACCTGGATGCAAACTGTGGACCTTTGGCTTTACACACTTTACAAGCTGTAAATTCTGAGAGATAATGCGACTTACTGTTACTTGGAAGACTCCTTTATGTCGTACTATTGCTCTCTGTGTTGCAGAGTTTTCCTTTACAACGTGATCCTTCACCTTCTTCACCACCTCTTTAGCGCGCTTAGAGGTAGGATGTTTCTTCCGAGGTTCCTTATCTGCGCCCCCTGGTCCCGCTCGTGCTCTCTTTAATTCATATCGTATAGCACTTGCAGTCACTACACAACCTTTGTTTCGATGATACTTGACGAGTAACCTGCCCCGTGGAAAGACCAAATATGAACCCTTCCCAGAAGCGTCAATTTTCGGAAGCATACAGGGTGCATTATGAAAGCAATGCGCATAATTTTATTGTGATGCGACTATCCATCCATGTGGTGGGGGGTCTGCCCTTCCCAACGCGCCTGGTCTCAGTTCGCTCCGAGCAGTAGGAGCGGTAGGACGTGTCTTCACACGAAGTTCGTGTCACAGCACGATGGAGCGTTCGCTGGAACAGCGGTATGCGATCAAGCTTTGGATGCGGCTTGGGAAGAATGCAACAGAAACTGACATCAAAGACGTCTTCAGGCTCCACCACGACAATGCCCCCAGCCACACGGCCTTCGTCGTCACCAACTTCCTGACCCGGAGCAAAACCTCCGTTGTGCCCCAGCCTCCTTACAGCCCTGGCTAGGCTCCGTGTGACTTTTTTTTGTTCCCTCGACTGAAGAGAGAGCTGAAGGGAAAGCACTGGGAGTCGGTGGAGCATATCCAAGCTCATGTTACAAGGTTCCTGAAAAACATTCCAGTCGAGGAATTCCAGGGTGCCTTCCAGGCGTGGCAGAATCGTCTCCGCAAGTGTATTGATGCAGGAGGAGACTATTTTGAAGAATTTTAACCATTTGTACCAAGCGGATCAATAAACCTATTTTTCCAGAAAATGCGCATTACTTTCATAATGCACCCTGTATTGGTCGCTGAAAATTTGAAACTAACTGTCAGCCACCCCCCGATGCCATTATATTTATAGCCTATCTAGTCTCGATTCTAGCTTTCACCGGTGTCCCAGGAAACAATATGCAAAACTGTGAATGCATAATGAATCAACCTCTGTACTCTAGATAATTATTGGACTTTGGTAGTCATTTTTATAGCAGAGTTATGCGATATTTGGATTCCATTCTCTTTAACACCCATCGATCCTTTCAGTCACTTTTAATTTTTGGCTTCATTTCCATTAGCATCCTCGTATTACCTTCAATTGCATAATTTTAAAATGAGATCTACCAATTTAGGGCAAAAATTTTTAATTGTTTTTTAATAAAATCTAAATGGTTTAAGTCTTAAATTTCTGTTCATAAAAATGATTAGAGAAGAAGAAATCGACAAAGAATTATTTTAAAATGCTAATTTCTTTAAAATTTGTCCGAAATAGTTTTTCTTCTTTAAGTTACAATGAGTTTTGCATGACAATTTAAAAAAAAAATTTAATCATTGAATGATAAATATTGAAGTGATATTAAAACAAAACTGGAGGGATTTGTTTGCGCAGGGATGCGAAGTAAAAGTTGACCGCGCATTTGTTATTGTAATGAATATTTATTTATTATACTCTAAAAATAACCGAAGAAACTTCTAGTAGATATCGATTGCTTTTATATAAAGGAGATGCAGTTTAAGGGACAGGGGAGAACTGAAACTGCTTATTTGTCCTGGCATTTGACAACGTTTGAAGTCCTAATTCTTGATCATGTTATTTTTTTTTTTCTTATTGTTTGCCTGACGCTGATTGCCTTAGAGACGTACTTTAATTGAAGGATTCCATTTGGTTTGGCGCCATGGAAATGAGCAGAACAGGGGATTTCTTTCTCATTCTTTCTTCTTTTTTCCCCTTTATCTAGAAAATGATAAGTCTTTCATGTGACATTCAGGATGTTGAAACAGTCAAGGAGAATGAGTTGGACGGTGTTCGTCTGGGGATTTAAGGCATTCAAAATTCTCCACTTACGGTATCAACATTTTTCCGCATTAATGAAGTGCATAAAATATGGAAGTAAATATTGAAATGTCCATCATTTTATGGCATAAATGGATTCAATCATTCTTCATTTTGACAAGCTCACACGAAAAACCTCTATTTCAAAGAGATTTTGAAAATGAATTTTGAAAACAGAATAACAATCTGCCCATTAGAATGTGGCAAAATAATCGATTTGTTTAAAGCTTTCCTTTTTAAGCTTTTCCTTCCATCTGCCCATTAAATAAAGATTAATCTACATCAAACGCTAACTCGAAGAAATGCTGCCTTTTCAAGATTGTTTAAATGCTATTCTTTTAATATTTTCCACCTTGCTATATGAATTAAAAAAACATTTTCACCATTTTACTTCATGATAGAAAGATTTGACGGAAACGTGACACTGATTAAAAAAAAATTGACTTGAATAGGAGCCATAAATTCATTTTTATCCGAATTTTCTTAGAGTTGCTTTTTATTTAATGAAACTTTTTTCCATGTTCAGACTTGATCAGGGGTTTAGAAATTTTTATGTTCTAGATGATTAAGTTGGCAAACCCTATTCTGATCATTCCCAATTGGAACGAAATTTTCTCAAAATGTGATATTTTATCAGATGCGAGTAAATCATCAATACCAGAAACTGATGATTGGCCTGGTATGGCATGATGGTCTTCATTCCAAACATCATCGGCCTCGGTGGCTCAGTGGTTGCGTGATCGCCTCTGATGCCCGAGAACGCGAGGATTTTTCAGGGGGAAATCCTGAGATCACGCACTTCCTTCGGAAGGGAAGTAAAGTCGTTGTTACCGTTTAGTCGTTTGCCGGCTTCACGTTAGAGAACCCTTGCGAGGCAAAATTTGCGGCCTCTATAACGCCGTCCTGAAATGACCATTGTAGTTAAAACAGCATTAATACCAACCAAATCAAACGAACCAATCATTTCAAATATCAACGAGAGCCTTTATCTCTGCCTCCGACCACCTTAGCCACTTGCTGGAGCCATTTTTCTCGAGAGGTAATGGAACTGGAAAAAGCCTCCTTCCTGTCTCCTCCTTCCCCGAGTAAAAAAAAACAAACTTAAAATCTAAAGCCAAAAAAAGAATTCTCAAATGTTCAACAAGCGTTTCTTATTTATTGCTCATTTTCTCATAAGCCAAGCGTAACATCCCAACTTTTAACAATAGATAAATATAACAATCCAAAACGCAACTTATTAATAAACCATTAAGGAATGACATAACCAAGTACCGAAAGGTTAAACTAAACCACTCGCGGAACTGTATTTTTAAACAGCCCTATGTTAACATTGTAAGTTTCTAATGGACCATAAATATACCATTACACGACGTACCGTTGAACCAATTTCGACTATCATTAATTTCACGTTATATTCATTCATGGCACATCAATCCAAGTCGTTTGATATATTACACACCATATTTTAGCATTGAAAGTTTCAATGAACCATAATGGTTTCACTAAACCAGTTTCCTTGAAACATATTTGGACTATCATTAATTTTACGTTATATTCATTCATGACACATCATTCCAAGTAGTTTGATATATTACATGCCATATTTTCTGTTTTTGTCTACATTAGCTACCCATACCTTTCAATTTACACACTCGATAAAGGGAGCAGGGGATGAGATTTTTTCACCGGGTTTTTTGCTAAACCCACATTTTACATGATGCTCTACAACTTTCTAAATGACACATGGGGTCTACCCCTACAAAATTAGAATTTTCAAAATTTATCCCTTCATCCCCAGGGACGCGAAATGTTTTTATTCTGAATTAGGGGACATTAAAACCAAATAATCAATATTCATTTCCCCCCAATCTATTCTCCTTGAGTCGTTATTTGGACCTAAAGACGGGACACCAATTATGAAACACCCTGTATATTACATGCCATATTTTAGCATTGAAAGTTCCAATGAACCACAATGGTTCCACAAAGCCAGGTTCCTTGAAACCAATTTGGACTATCATTTATTTTACGTTTTATTCATTCATGACACCTCATTCCAAGTCCTTTGATATATTATATGCCATATTTTGGCAATGAAATTTCCAATGATCCATAATGGTTCCACTATACCATAATGGTTCCACTAAACCAGGTTCCTTGAAACTAATTTCCACTGTCATTACTTTTACGTAATATTCATTCATGACGCATCATTCCAAGTCGTTTGATATATTACATGCCATATTTTGGCAATGAAATTTCCAATGACCCATAATGCTTCCACTATACCATAATGGTTCCATTAAACCAGGTTCCTTGAAACTAATTTGGACTATCATTAATTTTATGATATGTTCATTCATGGCACATCATTCCAAGTCGTTTGATATTTTACATGCCATATTTTAGCATGGAAAGTTCCAATGAACCGTCATGGTACCACTAAACCATAATGGTTCCACTAAACCAGGTGTCTTTGAAACCAATTTGGTCTATCGTTAATTTTACGTTCTATACATTCATGACACATCATTCCAAGTCGTTTGATATATTACATGCCATATCTTTTGATTGTAAATTTTTGAGTGTGTCATAAGGGTTCCATTAGAGCACGTGCCATTGTTTCGATTACAACCTTTTTCAAAATGGTTCATTTCCTGAACCATATTTATCAATTGGCGAAAATAGTAATTTATATCCGCTTCTATCTCGTCGTTAAGATTTGTTTGATATATTACTTATTATATCTCTCCATTGAAAATTGCTAGGTGGGGTCGTGAATGTACCATTTGCGCACGTACTATTGAACTGATTTAGATAACATTTGTGATTGGTTCGTGCCATGTACCATATTCATCGACTGACGAAAATAGTAATGAATAACCGCTTCTATGTCGTCATTACGATTTGTTTGATATATTACTTAATATATCTTCCCATAGAAAATTGCTAGGCGGGAAAATAGAGGTACCATTTGTGCACGTGCCAATGAACCGATTTAGATAATATTTGCAACTGGTTCGTGCCATGAATCATATTCATCGACTGACGAAAACAGATTTTGAAAATCTTTCATAGCCTCGGAGGAGTTTGAGTACAGACAGACGGACAGACAGACACGCTTCCCCACACTGAGAGCATAAAGCACTTTCGGTACTTAATAAAGTAAATATACAATGCTATAAGAAGGCCACGACCTCTTACAAAGCAAAGGCCATGTAAAAATAAAATAATTGATAAACATATTGTGATAGCTCAACGAGCTGTCACACTACCTTGCTGCTATTAATTAAAACAACAAAAATAAACTTAATTGCATGAACCCAGGTTTTTTTTTATTTAAAAAAACATTAAACATTTACTAACTCCAAATCTATATAACTCAATAATAAGGTAATCAACAATATTAAAGTTCTTCTATATATTCTAGAAAGTAAGTCTATAATCAGATGTACGAGAGCCACACCACAAAGAGTATCGTTATACATATACTTTTAAAATCAACAATAAATTACTCGAAACATACAAGATTAATAACAACATGGCAATACTGGCAATTAAATTCACTCACGGTCCTCACCCAGATAATCAATTAACCTACATTCCCCCAAAAATAAGGTAAAACAAATCAAACCAACTTCACTTAAATGAGCCCCAACAGTCAATGCATTATGTTCTGGGTTATTAGTGCACTTTCATATTAGAAAGACGTCTTAATCCAGATGCATGGTACACACCATACATTGTGTAACCCAAAACTCTATGCTGAGAAATATTTGGCTCAGAGTTAGTGCAACATGTGCTAACCTTGTGATCTCTACCTTCTTCCAGTGCCGTTTTAACTGTGTTGTTCTTTAGAAAATGTTTGATATAACACAAATCTAGTGACCTCCTGTTGCGAATCAGGTGCCTTATTTTCGTATCCTTGAATTGGACACCTTGTAATATTGCTCTGCCATCGTTTAGCTATTCTGTGATCATAAAGGGAGTCAGAGGATTCATATGCCAAGCTTTCTTCTTAAGGACATCTATTCCAGAAGACCCAAATTTCTCATTATCACATATGTTAGGCTTGCATAAAAGCATTTGGGTGTTCGTAGAGCACTGAAAATTCATGTTACGTAATATATCTCCAGTATACTATCATAAGGCCTTCCACGAAGGGGGAAAATCAGGAATGGCTTATCCTTATACCCTTGGATACCCAACTTAACACCCTTTTCGGCATCCATAATCTCTCCACTCACTCCCTTTATGTGTATATCAGTTGGATATACGTTCGCATGAGGTAATTGGTTGCAAATCTCATCTATAAAAGAGACCTGCGAGCCTGTATCAACTAACATGCGGATAGCCTTCCCTTGTGTCTGAACTGTTAGCCTATACATATTGTCCCACCTCAATGGCATTGAAAGATGCTCTAGTGGTACCATAACGCTCATCGGGCATATTCCTTTTCTTGGGACAGTTATGTGCAAAGCGTTCCTCTTCATTACAATGGAAACAGAAAAGTCTTTTATAAGATGAAGTCATCCTTTCTATATGGTAAACCACCTTGTGCATTCATCACCATAAGCTTGTTCATCATCTCTTTCATTTCCCCCATCGACTTTCGAAGCTCATCAATTTGCCCTGTAGGCTTGGTGTACCTTCCCTCTCTCTATCATTCGACCTGGTTGTGGTATTAAGTTTGGCCATGCCCTCAGATTTGTAATCAGATGACTTCTCGAACACAATCTTCAACTGTTGCACAGATTACGATTCAACCGACGACTTAGTCTCCATGTCTTCAGACTGTGTCGCTAGCTTAAGAGCACCTCTGTAAGAATTAGGGGCAGCTACCATCAAGATCTTTTTGTGTGTTGAAAGGAGACCATTCCTAGATGTTTTTAGGAGTAATTCTTTCCTTTTCCCTTCAAAGGCAGGATCGGAGTTCACCAAACGGCACCGTCAATTCCAATCTATTGGCAAAGTCTGCCATAGTCTCTTTTCGTCGCTGCTCCACGTGATGCAGCTGTCTCGTTCAACATTCATCTTTTCAAACAGTTGCGACAATTTGCTGCACAATACTTTATAATCGTGGAGGTCGAAAAGTTGAAATTGGACTGCACTCTTGGCAGCAGTACCTTTGAGTTTAGCCTTGATCATCGTGGTCTTAATATTATCATTCCAGGCAGCTACTTGCCCAATATTTTCAACAATTGATAAAAACCCAGAAATGTTTTTGCTTCCGTCCTCCCCAGTGAAAACAGGCATTGCCCCCGAAAATCCTGCCACCATCGGGGCAGCTGAACCTCTACTGGTCGATGCCACTGGCTCATTCGTCTGTGTTGGTGGGGCCATTTTAAACAGGACAAGCCACAATCACGTTTTAGTCTAAAGTTATCAAGAAACTTATTCAATATACAGGGCGTTTCATAATTGGACCTAAAGACGGGAACAAATAACGACTCAAGGGGAACAAATTGGGGGGAGATGAATATTGATTGTTTGGTTTTAATGTCCCCTAATTCAGAATAAAAACATTTCGCGTCCCTGGGGATGAAGGGGTAAATTTTGAAAATTTTAATTTTGTAGGGGTAGGGGTTAGACCCCATGAGTTATTTAGAAAGTTGTAGAGCATCATGTAAAATGTGGGTTTAGCAAAAAACGCGGTTAAAAGTCTCATCCCCTGCCCTTTATCGAGTGGGTAAAGTGAAAGGTATGGCTAGCTAATGTAGACAAAAACAGAAAAAACTCATTAGAAACTTATTAGAACTTTATTACTTATTAGAAAACAGTACATTTGAAAATGAATGAGAATGAATGAGTCGTTACCCTGAAAAGCTAATAAAGTTTTAATAAGTTCTAAGAAGTATTAAAATTCTAATAAGTTTCTAATGAGTTTTTTCTGTTTTTGTCTACATTAGCTAGCCATACCTTTCACTTTACCCACTCGATAAAGGGCAGGGGATGAGATTTTTTTCACCGGGTTTTTTTCTAAACCCACAATTTACATGATGCTCTACAACTTTCTAAATAACACATGGGGTCTAACCCCTACCCCTACAAAATTAAAATTTTCAAAATTTACCCCTTCACCCCCAGGGACGTGAAATGTTCTTATTCGGAATTAGTGGACATCAAAACCAAATAATCAATATTCATTTTCCCCCCACCTGTTCCCCTTGAGCCGTTATTTGGACCTAAAGACGGGACACCAATTATGTAACACCCTGTATAATACGCAATCAAACGTCGTTTATCCCTGACTTATCAAGTTCTTCAGCCCAGATTATTCAAACGGTTAATTCAACTGATCCATGCAAAGTGAACAAAAACATATGAATACTAGCTGTGTTCCTCATACACTTAGGGTATTGGGAATAAAATCCCAGCGGTACCTCCATTGTGACGTTGGCCCCAAGAGAATTTTGTTTTTCACCCGGAAATGGGGACAACCAGGATAGATCCCAGATCCGTAACGAACAAAGAAAGAAGTTCAATCCCAGTAAAGTTTCTAACTTTGCATTTATTTTGGCTCCAGGCCCTAAATTTGATTAACATAAAATCTTTATGAATGCTAATCCCTGGCTTTGCTTGAGAGAAAATGATGTAACTAATTCCCTGCTCTCCAGATATCCGACGCTTAGCAACCGGTATCCCCTACATCATGCCTGAAAATACAATTAGAGCAGTGTTACCAAATTCATGAGGAAGAAAGTTCTAGCAGTTCATTTTTGTAGATCAATTTTCTTTGAAGATCAATTAACAAACAATCACCAACAGCATCAACACAAAACACGATGCAAGCCATGCTCTATCCATCTTCACAGGGTCCATATCGAGATTGTTCTGAAAAGGCTTGAGAAAAACACCATAAGTACAATTATACAATCTGTCAATAAACTAGGTCAATATGCAATAGAGAGGGTGTAAAAATTTTAAGTTCCCTTTTATCCAATACGCAATGAAAGGTTTTTAAGGCAATTACTTAACTCAAAAAACCAGGACAACTCATCTACTTAATTTTCGGCAGCTGAAATGTCTTCCAGGAATTTATTTCAATTATTGACAGACGCTCTGGCATCCTCTATGCCGTTGTGAATAATGTGAAGCCAGTAGTACCTTTTCTTCGATGCGTTCTATCTCGCCATTTTTTCTCAGCCCTTTAGGAAAAAGCCTCCTCCTGTCTCCTCCTTCCCCAAGTTAAAAAAAAAAACTTAAAAACTAAAGCCAAAAAAGAATTCTCTTCTCTTCAACAATCATTTCCTATTCACTGTTCATTTTCTCAGAAGCCAAGTTAAACATCCCAACTTTTAACAATAGATAAATATAACAATTCAAAACGCAACTTATTATAGACTGTCCAACGAAAGTTGGAATGGGCGTGCCCAGTTAAATTTCCAATTTCAATTGTAAGACATTGTTAATTTTACTTTGCAACAATGTCCAACAATTGAAATCGGAAGTTTAACTGGACACGCCCACTCCAACTTTCGTTGGACAGATGATAATAAAGTAAATGTACAATGCTATAAGAAGGCTACAGGCTGAATAAAAATAGAATAATTGATCAACATATTGTGATAGCTCTACGAGCTGTCACAAAGAGCAAACAAAATAAGGAAAACTTGGGAAAAATTCTGAATGAGAAACCGCACCAAATCCTGCACCCCCGAAAGAGGTACTTTCATTATTTGTGGAAACTGACCTAAGCAAACATTAGTACCAGATACTAAGAACAAGTGCCTTATAAGATACAAACGTGTTCATTAGAAGGGAACACACTCTAAAAATTCAAGAAAATTTCACAATATTTATTTAAACTTTTGGTAACATCAGATCCTGTGATCACTGGCATGCGCCCTACACAAAAAAGCCTAAAGAATCTCTCCTGAAAGAGGTTATAAAAATTCTTTCCATTCCAGATTATGAATTAAAAAAAGACAGTGGCAGTGACTATAATAAACAATGTTATGGACATTACTGGCAAGAAACCATATATAGGTGTCCAAAAAGTCTGGTAACAAGGCAAATATCTCAAAGCTACCAGGTAGGCGAGATCTGATGCGTGTGATTTATAGATAATAGGGGGGTGGGGAAGTCATTGCCGCACTCAAATTTGACTTTGACCCCAAGGTTGGGCTGGCCTGGTTGGCTGAGGTGTGCTTCACCGCAACTCAAATGGGTTAGAAAACTCAGCCAACCTGGCCGGCCCAACCTGGCCGGCCCAACCTGGCCAGCCCAACCTATCCTTCAATGACTCTTTCTCGCCTATTTTCTCAAAATCTTTCAAGGGGAAGTGTGTGATTAAAAATTGTTTTAATTGGAGATTGATGAATATTACCCATCTCTGAGAATTAATACCCAATCGTGATTTGTGATTAACCGTCTTTATTTTTTTTAACTTTTTGAAACAATCTAACAAATTGTTGTATTTTCACGTAATAATCCTACATTATCTGGGTTGCTTAATGGGTTGCTTTATGAAATTGGGACGCATCTTATGTTTGAAGAATATCTTCAGTCTCATTATTATCTTCTCTTTCCATCAATTTAAGTGCAAAGAGGATTTTCGGTATGCAGGTCGGGGGCCAGTTCTGCCAGTAGAGTTGATTTGTGACCTCAGGGAAGTCCATAGGACATATTGTAACAGCCTGATGGCTCATTGTCCGCGATAGCTCAATTTGTTAGAGCGAAAGGCGTGGTCCCTGGTTCGAGTCCAGGTCGCGGAATCCTTCCTTCCCTTTTCTACTTTATAATTAGAAACGTTTGTTTAACATTTTATTGGACTCCCTTTGGTCCGAATTATAGCATATATCGTTTTAATGAGTTGACCGATCAAGTAATTACTTCAATAAGGCGTTAAAGCACTTGTAAGTGAATGGAAGACCAGGAATTCACATTCCCTTAGTTCTCGCAGATTTATAAATAAATTTCAGTACTGATTAATTACAAAGTAGAAGAGGGAAGGAAAAATTCTGCGACCTGAACTCTATGGATCACGACTTTCGCCGTCGCTGCACTAACCAATTTCTCTTTGAGTTAAATTTCATTTGGAAACATTTGTACTTTTTTCACATTTTAAAATCGCAAAGTATTGGATTTTTAGATAAAAAAAATTCTGAAATACAGATGTTGGCTTTTGATTTCTGAGAGACTAAGCTCAGAAAAAGTGCAGAAATCCCGTGTCAAAATAACCTGAAAATGGTTAAACTTCGAAAAAAATTAAATATTATTTTCTATTTTGCTATTTCAAATTTACTTCATCTAAAATATAATAAGCGGTTAATCGTAGTAAAATAGTAACCAAATTAAACCTTTTAATAGTAACAACTTTCCAGAAAGTAAATGAATTACGCTATACGAATTAAAGTTATTAAGAAGTAAAATACATTTCTCAAGAATGTATGCTTCTGAAAATGAGAGTAAAACTCAGCAATGGTGCTATATTCAAATTTCCCTCTATAAAACTTTTTTAAGAAATTCGCCTCAATTTCATTCTTTAAAAGCATTAGTAATGACTTCTTAAAATAGAATAAGTTGCTCTTACAGTGCATCGTTAAATTTATGTGACATTACTTTCAGTAATTACTCTTGTAGCAAAATGCAAGTCGACAAACAAAAAGTGGAATTTTAAATTGTCACACTCCATTTGTTTACTACGTTCTCTGTGCAATTAATTATAGAAGGACACATTAAAGATTCAGTCGAGTGAATTTAAATCAATCCAACTTCTTCATTACTTTTTTATCGGAGGGCAGAGAGGTGAACAGTGAGTGAGTGAGAGAGAGAGAGAGAGAGAGAGAGAGAGAAAGAGAAAAGAATAAGAATACAGTCCGAGGCCACCGATGATGGTTGCCTAGGTGACTGCCAAACCGGTATCTTCCTTTTCTCCCTAAGACCAAACTGTTGTATTCTTGATGAAAGCAACAAAAAATGAGATGGGGTTGGAAAGACTATCCCGGAGTTGGAGATCTATCCCCAGTCCTAGGAAGGAAGCAAAGGATACTAATTTAAAAATATTTTACAAAATAACTTAAAAAAAAACTCTATCGATATGGGTGTTTCACGTTATCCTTAATTTTTCACTGGCTGCAATATACAATTCTAGTTAAAAACTTTTTCACTCACTATTATCCTTTAACACTAAGCTATGAAAATGTTAAAAATACCATTCATTAAAACTGTTTCCTGATTTTACAACATTTAACACCATATAAACTGAAGAACATTTTAAGACGCATCTTAAGAAGAACATTATTTTAGCACTTTTAGTAGTACTCTCCCATTTTGTCCTCCTGAACCATTCGGACACGCATTTTTTCCAGTTATCAGCAGTGAGTTCCAAAATGATGTCGTTTTACGCTGCTAGGATATCATCGTCGCTGTCAAAATGGGAACCCCCCTAAGTTTTCTCTTGATGGTGGCAGACATTCATAATGAAAAGAAAGGAAAAATTGTTAAAAATAAAATAACAATCAGTACACAAGTAATACTTAACGATACAAAGCAAAGAAGATGTAAAATTTAATAAATATTAAACGTAAAATTTAATATTAAGTCAAATCAACGATACAAATTATCCAGGATGTCACCAATACAACAAGTCTATACTAAATGACAACATCAAGTACTTCCAATAAAATCACTCACTCGCCGAGAACTGAGGATCCTAGCTTTTCATGGCCGTGCTGAAGCTCATAAGCCCCACATCAGCAGAATCCATGCGCAGAGACATTTAGGATGGTATACAAACTCACCGAAACTGAACAATGTAATAACGGAACCATGTTTTATGGAGCGACGAATGTAAAAAGTCTTCCTCGAAGAATAGAAGCCGTAATAAAAGCAAAAATAATCAATACTGTATAAATTTTTGTGAAATCATATTTGCAGTGAAAAAGTTCAGGTGTCCGAATGGGTGGGTGACATCCGTTGAAAATCATGAACGTTTGCCTAAAGTGTGCACGAAACTGGAAATCCACCCATTTGGGTGACTTTCGATGAAATTCATGAAGGTTTGCCAAAAGTGTGCACGAAACTGTAAATCCACACATTTGGGTGACTTTTTGATCACAATTTATATCTTTAGTACTACCGTCAATTTGAAGTTTTTTTCCTCTTATGTATTTAAAAGACTATATAATTTTAAGAATAATAATTTCTGGATATATTCAGCTTTTTATAGATTAATTCTATCATATATAACTTAAGGGCTTTATAAATAAGGAAGGTATAGAAAAATAGCAGAAGCCTGAATACAAGAAAATTTTCCCCGTTAACTCAGGACAAACTTCATATTTAAGTAATTCTTGCTCAGAGAAATGTACAGATCCGTCTATAAATTTCACCTTTTACCTTGTTACAGCTCTTCTACAGTGTCAAGTGTGAAGGCATTTGTGGCGAAATGTATAAAAAAACATAAAAAGAAAAAGAAAAAAATTTACTGATTTGGGTCTCCCACCCATCTCCATGAGTCCAGTAGATTATAAGTTAGTTATTTTTCATTAGCGTACATATTTTTTTAATACTTTCAGTGACGTCCATCACTTGTATGTAGGCAGAATTTGTTCTCATCACTAAAGACAACAGACTTCTATTCAGCTCGCCAGTCAGGTCTTTCGCGAACCATTGCAACCGCACAGAACGGTGTTCTTGCAGAAGTGGGTAATCTGGGTAGAGGGAACACCTGACTGCAGTCCTACTGCAAGTAAACGGTTGCAAATGGTCCGTTTTGGAGGTTGGCGCTACTCTGGTCCTCATCTCTGCTGTGGATGCTGTGCGGGTGTTCAGTGTTCCCCTTACAATCCGACGGTCTTGGCGTGGATCAGTAATGCGTGGACGTCCCGAACCAGGCCTACGTGTGTGAGTAGCTTTTGAGATAATGACTAGAGTAGTTACCACAAAAATATTACGACCAATGTGGGCCGCGATCTGCCGATAAAACCATCCAGTCTCTCGAAGTCCCACAATCCGAGCTCTGTCAAACTTCCTCAGTTGCTGCACATGTTCATAAAATGGCAAGTGTTATGTGTTACAATGGAGATGTCCGGTTGAAGATTTTATATAAATTAGGGATGAACCATTCTTCCAGTGGAGGGAATTTTGGTACACCCTGGATCAAGATTCTGTTCACATATAGTGTTGAAATTGAAATTTAAATCATATGTTGTGTCCCACTCACACAATGATCATGTGCAATTTCATAAAAATTGATCCACTCCTTCATGCCTTGTATTTTTTCCTGGCAGTGTATCTTAGTGCTGTCGTGGTATAAATTAAAAAACAAGCAAACCTGGTCAATGTGCCGTCATATCAGCGTAAGGAGAAAAAGTTGATACTAGTATCCGGTCAAAAAAATTGGAGAAAACCCCTTATGGCTTTGTTCAACGCTTTCTATCGACATCTTTCTGAATTTTCACGATATTTGCTTGGGGTTTTTATAAGAGTAGCTCTAGACATTTGTCTAATAAATTGTGCAAAAGATATTTTGGTAATGCTTGCGCATGCGCAGTTAAACATTATTTAGTAAAAATGCTCATATTTCATCAAATATTTAATACTTTTATATTCTGATTGCAGGGTTTTGTCTCTGCTGTACTTTGTCAAGTTTCCTGAAAATGACATTGTATTGGGTTGAAAACCCTGCATGTTATAAGCAAAACATTTACGAAAATATTTTGATTTTTTTAAAGAAACCTTTATATCTCCACGAATATACGTGCTATTCTCATACAAATGAACACCCAGATAAGTAAAAGAAGCCTCATAATCATATGCTACAGCTACAACGCATTTCAAGCATTATTTTTTCAGGATCATCCCAAACTTTATTTTTGGGTTCAATTTGTTGCTAGTCCGTTATTTCCCTTCGGAACTAAATCTTCGCTGACATATCTGAGGTGTAACATGATCAGGATAATTCGTCAAGTACACTACATGATCAAAGGAGTTGGGAAACCCCTGTGAACACCTGGGGTGTTTCTCCTGGACTGAACTGGGCCCGCTCATCAAGGTGGACGGAAATCTCAATGCTGATGGCTACAGGACCATTCTGGATAACGGGGCTGTGGGAACACTTCGGTGACGGGCCGTTCCTCTTCCAGCATGACAATGCGCCTTGCCACAAAGCAAGATCCATATCCGACTGATTTGACGAGATGCGGGTTGAAGAACTGGATTGGCCCGCCCAGAGTCCTGATCTCAACCCCATCGAACATCTTTGGGACGAATTGGAACGACGTGTGAGATCCAGGATGGTTCGCCCTACATCTGTCCAGGAACTGACCACGACACTCCTCGAGGAATGGAGGTCAATATCTGTGGACACATACCGTAAACTTGTGGACAGTATGCCATGTAAGGTGGAGGCAGTGACACAGCTCGGGGTGGTCCTACACACTACTGATTGAAACAACAGGTGTCCCAACTCCTTTGATCATGTAGTGTATTTTTCTAATATTCGACAAAACGTCTAAAATTGAAAGTGACCAATTACTTTTTTGATAGATAGTGTAGGATCAGGGGTGTCTATTTTTGCAATCTATTATTAAACTTTATTAAATTCATTTCTGTTCATTTAATAAAGAATTTTTTCTTGGATTCTTTTAATGATAATTTACATCCACTCTTATCATATGATCCTCATCATCTCTATTAATGAAAATAAACGTAGGATAAATTGCGTCTTGAAAATAAGAAGAAAATTTTAATCTCTCTGCTTAGACCTTATCGGATGATACTTTTAACGTTTCCTTTAATAAATTGCTTCTAATGACCTTTAATAGCTCATTAACTTGTTTTCTCCGATAAGTCAAGATCGTTGACTGTAATCTTAGACAGCTCACAGATTAAAGTTTAAGAAACACAGAAACATTATAAGGGTTATTTAAGAGCTCCTTCACGAAGAAAGTAAATTCGAGCAATTGTTTATTCTGCAAGAGCTGAAAGTCTATCCTTCGGCTGTGAATGAAATGATGCTATAACAAATTTAGGAAAGACAACATTAAAGAAGAAAAAAAACTTGATACAATTATAAATGGTTTAAATAAAGTATTTGAAAAGAAGCAGATAAATTAAGCCTAAATGCTTATATATTTGAAACGCAAACGTTTTTTTAAAAAAACTAAGTAAAATGAACATCCACTAATCAGCTATTTTTTTCAAAGAGACCAATTCTTTAGAAAAACCACTGAAGTCGAGAAGTTTGAAAGTCCGTAATGGATAAATATAAAGCTATAACCATCCCTGAATAAATATGACAAATAATTTTAAGAATAAAGTGATGTCTATGTTTAAAACACTACAAATATAATGAACTAGCTGAAATCTTTGGCGTTGCTTGGGTCCCTTTTTGATGAAATTTGGCAATATCTAAAAGTGAATATACAGTAAAAATGAACACATGAAAAAGCTTACAATTAATACAGTAAAATTCATATCCAACTACGGCCCTCTAGCAGTTCTACGTGGTTTCTCTCGTGTTGGAGTGCTGTGTATAGCTGAGTTTTACAACAAACATTACACAATGCATAACAATTAACATGTCCGTCATCTCGAGCAAACTAAGGCTGGATGGTGGAAATGAGAATAAAAATGAAGCAATACTGTGATCTGACGTTTCTTCAGCCAATGCCACTACGTCGACCCCGTTGTTGGCTACTTGATCAAAAATCACACGATTTCGAATATGGCGCTGAAGTTTTGTCTTTCGTCGCGTGGCCGACTCATCTTCATGAGTTGTTTGATAGGCGGCCTCAATTTCTTCCATGAGGCTAGCTTTTTCTCTTCTTGGTAGCGGTGAATGTACATGATCGTTTGTGTCTGTGTGGTCTGCAATTCCAACAATCTGAGAGAGATTATTCGCTACTTGGTTGTAATCTGTTGTTACAATTCCCACGCTGCTCTCTATGTCTTGAAGCAAAACTTGGCATTTATCACTTGGCGTGATCTAGCATTCACCGTTTATTCTGTTCGACGGCCGCCTGAGAACTTCCATGATAACTGGGTCACTCACCATTTGCTCAATTGCGCTGGTGAAACCGATACAGCGCCCAGCGAAGGGACTGCTTCCTCTGCCACCTTTCCACTGTTTCTCAATAGTCTGCTAACTCTCCATTATCTGCAGTTACTGCTCATTTGTAAAGATTTTCAAGAAAAGTTAAGTTCTAGAATTCTAAACTATCAATTCTAAGAAAATTCTGAACAACAGGAATTCGATGTATTGTTACAAATTCCATTTTGTCTTCATTAGATGTCTTAATGAACCTTATACACTCACTCACCAGAAGTCATAGGACAACCCTCCAATCAGGTATCCTGTCCGTAATGAGACAGATCCCGCTGCTTCCATTCTCGGAATGCAGGTGCACAGGACTCCTTGATATCACGCAATCATTATAAGCAAAACTAGCTGCAGAAATGGCAGCACGCCGAGAGCTATCCGCATTAGAACGGGGGATGGTTGTTGGTGCCAGAAGGATGGGTGCCTCAATATCAGATGTAGCCAACATCCTGCAATTTTCCCGCACAACCATTGCAAGGGTCTTTCGAGAGTACACCCAACGAGGGGTTACAACCCATGTCGGATAGCGGACGGGCCGCCCACGCCTCATTGATGCCAGAGGTGTTCGCCAGGTCACCCGGCTTGCAACTGCTGACCCAACGATATGAAATGAGTAGATCGCTCATGAGCTGCTTTCAGCGCCACCACCGCGTCCCCATTTGAAAGCCTGTCGGCCATTGCTTTGGTTGGCAAACAATAGCCTTCATCGTATGTTTACGTTTGAAGTTTGCGTAGACAAACACAGTAAAACTCAATGCCGATTTCTTGTCCAGCTTTAAATTGTAGTAATAGATATATTAAAGGTTCACCACTGACCTTTCACAGGTGGGTTTTTATCTCTCTGCGTCTTAGAATGTAAAAATCCTGGTCATCTTTTATATCGTGGTTGTTGATATTCAACCATGTTACCGTCGTTTCAGTGATACCAGAATGATTGTTTAGGGGTATTTATGAAATTATATACCGCATTTATTAAAAAGCATCTAAATTTGGAAGAGGTCGCTTAAAAAATTTCAGACTACAAGCACGATATTGGTGGGGGAGGGTGCTTTCTCAGTTGGCGACAAAGCGGATATATAGTAATGGCGCTTTGGCTGGCGATGTTGTTCTGCCAACCACAGTAATGGCGCCTACACTAACAATAGAGATTAGTTCCACTTTCGCCGCTTTCAAATTGCCCCAAAGATGGCGGCCACATAAGCGATCTACTCATTTCATATCGTTGTGCTGACCGAAGGGACACAGCGGACGAAATCACCATGCGGTACAGACAGGGACGTCCCACAACTGTGTCCGTGACGACAATTCGGCGTACCTTGGCAGCTGCAGGCTTTGGGAGCAGGAGGCCATGACGGGTGCCACTCTTGACAGCTGCACATCGACGGCAACGCCAAGCTTGGGCCAACCAACATCGACATTGGACCGCTGAGAACTGGCGAAGTAGAGTAGCCTGTAGTAAAAGAGTAGTGAGAACTCGGGAATTATTTGGGCACCATGTTGTGGCGAACTACTGAATAAATCGCCCATGGGTAGGGCAGCCTGTAGTAAAATTCTGTCAACAGTTCGCCATTAATTCTGCCATTAGTTCGCCACTAATTCCTGCTAAAAGTTTGACACAACATGGCGCCCACTGTGAGAGTTGTCACTGCTCTTTTACTACAGGCTACTCTATGGCGAAGGGTTGCCTGGTCCGACGAGTCACGGTTTCAGCAGTATCGGGCCGATGGTCGTGTCCGTATTTGGCGCAGGCCACACGAAGCCATGGACCCCGCGTGTCAGGTGGGGACCACTCAGGCAGGTGGAGGCTCCAAATTGATCTGCGGTGTTTTCTCGTGACATGCAATGGGTCCGTTGGTGCATCTGACATCCACTCTGCGTTCTACATCCTACGTCGATCTGCTTGGGGACCACCTCCACCCCCTTCATGAACTGCTTTTACCCCGCGGGCGACGGCATCTTCCAGCAAAATAATGCGCTTCCACACACGGCCCTTGTGACTCGGCAGTGGCTGGAGGAACATGCTACCGACTTCACGAAAATGATTTGGCCTCCATGTTCCCCAGATTGCAATCCCGTTGAACATTTGTGGAACGTCATTGAATGATCTGTCAGGTCGTCACCAACACAACTGGTAAATGCAGCATCGTTATGGATTGCAGTGGAGGCGGCATAGCTTGCAGTGCCTGTGGGTGTGTTCCGAGGACTGGTAGACTCTCTTCCACGACGGGTCGCTGCTGTTATCCGGACCAGAGGGGACCCAACACATTATTAGAGAGGTGTGTCATGACTTTTGGTGAGTCAGTCTATACAGGGTGTTTATAATTAAAGTTCCCGTACGCAAAATATACGCAAATTAGTTCTTATCGCTATTTAAAGACATTGCAAACGCTATATTAAGATTTCAAAAGGTGGCAGATAACGGTGGCAAACATATCGAACATCTCTTGAAATGACTTCTATCCACTGTATGGCATACTTTTGAGTATTTTGATTGAAACAACGCCACCTACCGACGAAATAATGAACTATTTTTATTGCACATTTACCTCTCCTATACTCTTGTTAAGATATCCTGAAAAGATCGGAAGAAAACTATATATAGACTTGTATAAAAAACAAACAAATATTCTTCTTTATATACAGGGTTTTCATAAGTTACTGTTCAGTGGTGCATTTCTATTGCTTCAATTCTTCATGAGTTGTTAAAAGTTCTCGCGCATCAATTATTTGTCTTCTGAATATTTTACACTTCCAGAGTAGCATGTCCCCTTGACCTCTTATTTAATACAGGGTGATTCAAAAGTTATTGTGAGTGGATGCCATCTCCAACCACAGTAACTTTTGAATCATCCCGTATATATAGATTTTTAAATTTTTTAACTTTAAATTTCTATACATAAGGAATGCAGAAAAAAGATTGATAAGGTAGTTTTGAATTTTACTCTCATAAATAACGAATAACACCATCGATTAGAAGCATCATAGCGAGTTTATAATTGGAAAGAAGAAAAAAAGTAGCTCATTGCTCCCAGGGATCTTTGTGCTTGAAGGTTTCCAAATGCATGTGGGCATCAGAAATCTTCATTAGAGGATGACGTCTGCTCCACATGAGACATCACGAGATAATTAGAGAGAAACGAGCACAATGGTTGCCACCCTCGTCTTATTACGCCCCCCCTCGTTACCATCATCAAATTGTCAAGGGCTTTCTACAAAACACTGGATCCTTTTACACGGGTTGATGCGTTAGTTTTAATTAGGCATCTGTGAGAAGCGTTATTCTAGTTCTTATCTCAGTAGACTATCAATCCTCATTATTCAAAATATATGGTTTCCAATTTAAAACATTTACATCTCTTTCTTATGTTGAAATCCACGGAACAAGTTTTTAAGAAAAAGAGAGGAAGACGGTTTTGATTGATCAAGTTTAAACTGTTCATATTAATCCATGTGATTGGCTGTAAGAGTCGTGGTCTGGTTACATCGAAGTACAGCGATGCATGAATTTTAATATGAATAATCTACAGAGAAAAAAAATTAAATAGAATAATTTTGAAGATAAAGTGAAAATATAATAAAAAAATAATTTTTAATTCCTCAATCAACTAATCAATCAAACTATAAATAAAGGAGAACATGTTAGTTCCAACACCACTTGACAGAAGGCCTGATAACGAAAATTGTTAATCCGTTGTTAATCCTACCAATAATAAGCCCTAAATTTAGTCGATTAATGATGATGTAACAATGTATGACGTTTCCGTTATCAAGCAACACCACCTAGACAACACCACCTAAAGAGAAGGCCTGCGCACAGAAATTTCATACATTGTTACATCATCCTACCTAGTCATAATTAGGGGCTTGTTATTGGTAGAAATGCGATTAAAGATGACAACTTATGACGTTTTAACAATGCATGACGTTTCCGCGCTCAGGGCTTGTCTTTAGGTGGTGTTGACCTAGACAGAAGCCTGATAACGGAAACGTCATACATTGTTACATCGAGGCCAACGAGAAAGACAGGCCTCGAAGCGAAAAAGTCACCTGATCATCTGGGTCCGAACAACAATCCAGCCTTCATTGTTTCCAACAAACGAAAAAATACTGATTGTTAAAATCCAAGATGGAGACAATGAAGATTGGATTGTTGTTCGGACCCAGTTGGTCAGGTGACTTTTTCGCTTCGAGGCCTGTCTTTCTCGTTGGCTTCGTTGTTACATTGTAACACCCACAAACATTTTCGAGCGCGCACGGAATTTTTGTCGTTGTTTTTTTTCGAAATGATCTTTTCCGTAGGTCATGACGATGTCCTATAGGGAATGAACTTTCGGTAATTTTTAGAGAACCCCGAGAATCAGAGGTGTCACGACTTTGAAGTTTGCTGTTCTTCAATCTACGGGAAAAGGAAAAAAAAAGAGAAATTGAATGTCATATAATTAAAAAGGAAATGATTACCGAAAATATAAAATTACTAAAATGTACAAGTCCATTGTTAAGACAAATAAAAGAAATCTAAGCGATTGTTTCTCTCAATGACAATAGACACGTGAATGATGAACCTTGTGGGCTTTGTTACAAGGAATGTAGAGTTTTAGTTTTTTTTTGGACTTGAAGTTGGTAGAGGCTGAAGGAGCAAATGGCGTGGGACGAGAAGGAAGGCGCGTTTTGTTTTTTTTTCAAGACATTGTCTTCCGGAATGTAGAAGACTCAAAAATAAAGGAGTCAACATACAGGTATTGGATATTGAAACTGAAACACCTTCGCAAATAGCACTGGTTACCCCCAGGGCTGAATAGAACCTTCTGCTAGGTAATTAATCGTATGCATATCAATGAATCACGTGTCAGAGGTCTTGGTAGTCACTCCAGTAGAAAAGTTCGATAGTAAGCTTCAAATTGTCTGTGCAGAGCGTTATAATGGGAGACATATCCGACTTCAAAAGAGGGCAGATTGTTGGGGCGCGTCTAGCAGGTGCATCTGTGTCCAAAACTGCCACACTTTGTGATGTCTCACGTGCTACAGTATCCAGGGTGATGTGTGCATATGAACAAGAAGGACGAACCACGTCCAGGAGGAGCAACTGCAGGGGAAAACGGAAGTTGTCGGAAAGAGACGTCGGGACATTGACCAGGATTGTTGCACGAAAGCGGAAAACCAACGCAGCAGAAATCACCGCAGAAATGAATACACACCTCCAGGAACCTGTGTGCACGAAGACAATCCGTCGTTACCTGCATAAATCCAACATCCATGGCAGGGTTGCTATACCGAAGCCTTTCATTAGTAGTACAAATGCCTCCAAGCGGGTTCAGTGGTGCCGGACGCATAAAACCTGGACGTTGGATGACCTCAAACGCGTCATATTCTCGGATGAGTCCAGCTACACTGTCTTCCAAACAACAGGGAGGGTATTCGTCTGGAGGAGCCCCTCTGATGCCTACAACCCAGACTGCTTGGCACCCACAGTCAAACACGGAGGTGGATCAGTAATGGGTGGATCAGTAATGGTCTGGGGTGCAAACTGTGCAGGACCTCTACCGATCCTTCCCAAGACGTGTTGCTGCTGTGCTGGCTGCCCACGGTGCCCCAACACCTTATTAAATAAAGATTTTGCATTTCTACCAGGTGTTTCAGTTTCAATGTCCAATACCTGTATATCGCGTATCCAGTCAACGCCGAGAACGTTAGTCTCATAGAATTTAAATTGTTTGAATTCTAAATTAGATAATTAACGAAAAATGAGAATATAAGACAACCCTAACCCAGAAATTAAGTCCTGTAGAACGTGAGCGAAAGAGGAAACGACCTAATGGATTATCGTTCTCAAGGCCACGCCAGGAGGTTAATTTACATAAGACGAATGTTTCAATTACGAATCCGGTAAGGTAGCAGTTATTTTGGCCATAACATTTATAATTGGAAACACTCTGCCGTGTTTTTTTGGTTTCGAACAGGTTTGAAGATAGCCAGCCCACAATGTCAGCGCTTAGAATTTAGAAGGCAGGAATCAAACAATGACGCGGAAACCCAAAGATGTTTTCGAAAACCTTGGCAAAAGCACCGTTCGAAGAAATTCTTCAGTAATCCCATCGATGATCATCTGAAAGGAAACTAGAAAAATTAGGTATTTTAATCGACGGTCCTACCTCATACTAATCGTATTAACCTAATCCCCTAGTATACTTCTCCCCCCCTTCTGACTTACCTTAATCCCCCGTCGACTGACCTTACCTAAGACCAAGATTGCGTGCTGTCGACTACATTGTAACTTTTCATCAGCGGCAAGAATACATGAACTAGAACCTATAGAAATAAATGATAATATATGAAAGAGATATGATTAAGGTCAAGAAAAATATCAAAGTTTTAAATTTTAGCACTTACCTGGAGAGTAGATAAGAACGTCGTAATTATCACCGTTAGTGGAATGTCTTTGGAATTAAATGAAATTTTTGCATGATAATATAAATTTTGAATGAACTATTTAATGAACATAGAGATGATTTGAAGATATGTTAATGATTATGTTGTTTGGATATTCAGCATTAAGAAAAATTCTAACATATATGGTTTTTTTTTCATTTTCGAATAAAACTGTGTCGAAAAGGTCGATCTAGACCTCCCTGTGCATAGGTATTACGAACTTGTATCTACCGAAGACAAGGTAATATGTAGAACACTAAGCCAATAGAGTTAAGGATAAAACCCAGCTTAAATTGGATATAATGAAATCTTGCATCGAGAGAAATGGAGTTAAAGAGAAATGTTAAAAATATTGACTTTGAGAAGACAAATTAAAAGCAAACAATATATAGAAATGTATGCGTATGATTAGCGTTAAAAGTAATAAAGCACAGTTTTATATTTCGAAGACTTAGCGTATAGAGTATTTAATTCCTTTGTCTAACGATTAATCGTGTTTTGCGAATTAACAAAGTCAATTTAAAAGTCAGTCTTTGGTTTAACACTTTGCTTTCTAGTGTGAAAGCACCAATTTAATGTACTGTACGTTGCCCCTAGAACCGGAGCGTTACAACATCATCATTAGTAGACCATTGTTAATCCTACTTCTACCAATAATAAGCCCAAAATTTGGTCGACTATGAGGCTAACGAGAAAGACAGGCTCCGGCACTGAAAAGTCACCTGACCAAGATAGGTCTATTAACAATGTAGCTTTCATTGTTTCCTCTTGTATTTTAACAATCAGTATTTTAACAAACAGTGAAGATTGGATTGTTAATAGACCTATCTTGGTCAGGTGACTTTTCAGTGCCGGAGTCTGTATTTCCAACACCACCTAGACAGAAGGCCTGCGCAAAAAAATGTCATATATTGTTACATCACACTGAAGCGGCTTTTGTTAATCGTATTTCCACCAATAATAAGCCCTAAATTTGGCCGTTTGATGATGATGTTACAATGTATACAGTTTCTGGGCGCAGGCATTCTGTCTAGGTGGTGTTGGTATTTCTCGTTAGCCTCGGGTCGAACGGGTAACAATCCATCCTTTATTGTTTCCAACAAACGAAAAAATACTTATTGTTAAAATCCAAGATGGAGACAATGAAGGATGAATTGTTGGCCGGATCCCGATGATCATGTGACTTTTGAGTGCCCTGGCCTGTCTCTCGTCGGCCTCGGGTCGACTACGAGGCTAACGAGAAATAAGGCTCCGGCACTGAAATGTCACCTGATCAAGATAGGTCTATTAAAAATCCAATCTTCATTGTTTCCAACAAAGGATAAAACACTAATTGTTAAAATACAAGATGGAAACAATGGAAGTTACATTGTTAATAGACCCATCTTGGTCTTGTGACTTTTCAGTGCTGGAGCCTGTCTTTCTCGTTAGCCTCGGGTCGACTAATGATGACGTAACACTGTATGACGTTTCCGTTATCAGGGCTTCTGTCTAGGCAACACCACCTAAAGATAAGGCCTTTGTACCAATACCGCCTAGAGAGAAAGCCTGCTCACGGAAAAATCATACATTGTTACATCACCTACGGTAGAGCGAAGCCAACTAAAAAGACAGGCCGGGGCACTAAAAAGTCACATGACCAAAGTAGATCCAGCAACAATCCAATCTTCATTGTTTCCAACCAACGAAAAAAACAGATTGTTGAAATCTAAGATGGAAACAATGAATATTGGATTGTTGCTAGATCTACTACTTTGGTCATGTGACTTTTTAGTGCCCCGGCCTGTCTTTTTCGTCGGCTACGCAGTAGGGACAATTTCGGGCTTATTATTGGTAAAAATATGATTAACAATACCCTGCCGTAGGTGATGTAACAATGTATGACGTTTTCGCGCTCAGGCTTTCAGTAGAGGTGGTGTTAGTATCAACGCCTCCTAAAGATAAGGCCTGAGTGCGAAAACGTCATACATTGTTACATCATCATCCGAAGATACGTTTAATCGCATTACTACCAATAATAAGCCCTGAAATGCGATTAAACGTATCTTCGGATGATGATGCAACAATGTCTGACGTTTTCGCGCTCAGGCCTTATCTTTAGGAGGCGTTGTTAGTACTCGGTGTATAGCCCACGTAAAAGACAGGCCCTGGCGCGGAAAAGTCACCTGGTCATCTTAGTCCGAATAACAATGTAACCTTAATTGTTTCCATCTTGGATTTTAACAATCAGCAATTTTTCGTTTGTTGGAAACAATGAAGATTGGATTGTTACTTGGACTGAGATGGTCAGGTGACTTTTCCGCGCCAGGGCCTGTCTTTCACGTGGGCTACGTACTCGGTGAGAACTGCGTCATCAAACTCAGACAGACAATGCAACTTTCATTGTATGTCTCAGTTTGATGACGCAGTGCTCACCGAGTGCTAAGGCCTTGTCTTTAGGTGGTGTTGGTCTAGGTGTTGTATCAGGCTTTCTGTCTAGGTGGTGTTGAACCAACACCACCTAAAGAGAAAGTCTGAGCGCGGAAACGTCATACATTGTTAAAACGTCATAGGTAGTCATCTCGAGGCCAAAGAGAAATACAAGTCCCTGACGCGGAAAAGTCACCTGACCATAGCAGTCCGAACAACAATTCAAGTTTCAATGTTTTCAACAAACGAAAATATACAGATTGTTAAAATCCAAGTTAGAAACAATGAAGGTTACATTGTTACTCGGACTAAGATGATCAGCTGATTTTTTCGCGCCAGGGCAACACCTCCTAGAGAGAAGGCCTGCGGACAAAAGGTGTATACATTAATACATAGTATAGCTACTACGGAGGGTTGATTCAGATAAAATGAGACGACGTTGCAGTTCTGTTACGATGGTGTAATACCTTGGCGCCACCATCGGTTTTGTTCCATGTGAGAACCACGTTGTTGGACTATCGCCCGGCACCGTAATTTTCACTGAAGTAGGCTGAGTTTGAGGGACTCCATGGGAAGTTCGTTCCACACCTGCTGACACACTTTCCATAGCCCATCAACGGTTCTTGGTCGGCGACTTCCGAGCCGTCGTTTCAGGAGACCAAAACCACAGAAATCCATCGGTGATGCGTCAGGAGATTTTACAGCCACATGAGAGAAGGGAATAACTCGTATGCCCGTCTCCTATTCCATCTTCCTGTAGTAAGCCACAGATGACTTGGCAGTGTGGTTTGATGCCCTGTCCATGTGGATCCAAACTTTTGATTGCTCACTAGGGTACAGACGTGGGATATCCTGCCGATATATGTGGTCCATTACATTACTCTGGAAGTAAGCTGCACTAATTTTACAGTTTCCAGGAACTCGACGAATCGTGAGCAGTCCACGTGAGCAATATCCGGCAACCACCATGAAGCCCTTTGAAAACTTTTCCTTGCACCTTCGGAGAAAATCGGACCTGGCCCTGCCCCCTCTTTCGCGATAGTAAATTGCCCTGGGTTTGTTGGTGTCATCGAGGTACACCCAAGCTTCATCCAAGGAGACAACCCACTTCCATCGGTCACCTGCAAGATGATTTTCGTACAGTTTTCTGGCGTTGGTGAATCGTTCCTGCACGTGCCTGGCCGACAGTCTGTGACCGCGCGCTTTATGACGTCGCTCCAGCCCAAGATTGTCATGAATTATTCTGGAGACTGTTGCTTGTGAAATACCTTTCCTTTGGGCTAGACTTCTCTGTGTGGGGGGATTTTCTTTCAGCACTTCAGACCGGATTTCTCGCACCAGCTGAGCTGGGCGTATTGGCTGGGGCTTTTTTCTGGTCTGCTCGTCCACGTTCATTTGATGGTCGCAATTTGTTCTTTTTGATTATCCGACCCACAGTAGCTTTGGATACCACAATACCATTTCGTTTGCATAATTCCACAATGCACGAAAGACTGAAGTTGCGTCGGAAAGGCCAAACATATACCCTTCCCAAAAAGCTGTGATTTTGGAAGCCATGTTTCACCACGAAATGTCCCAAATAACAGCAACAAGTGTATACAAAGCTAATCCCCATGAATAGTGGACGAGTCATGCAAATCACATTCCGTCAAGGTCATACGCGGCATTTAAAGTCGTCTCATTTTATCTGAGTCAACACTCTGTATATTATACCGAGCTGACTCGACCGCCATTACGGAGCCCACTTGTAATAGTATGCATGCTACAAGAGCGAGGATTTTTATCTTGCTGATTTAAAATCTTTGCGAAAATGGCTAAAATTGGAAGAAATGGAAAGGGCAGTGCCAGATTAGTATGTGCAAGTGCGACGGAAGGCTATTATTACCAACATTTCGAGGAAATTTTAATATTTATATGTCGAAAGAGCATAAAGTTGACCATTAAAACCTGGCGCGAACTGCTTTCCTTAGCTTCTCGAAACAATGGATAATGGCCGAAGGTCGATGACCATGAATATCTATAGACCGTGGTGTTGCCTGGAAGCGGAAGAGTCACCTGACCATCGGGGTGCTAGCAACAATCAAGCCTTCATTGTTTCCAACAAACGGAAAAACACTGGTTGTTAACATTCAAAATGAAGTCAATTGTTGAATTGCTTTATGTGCAGTTTATGGAGCATCAGCAGTCGACAGAAATATGGGTTAGTCGCTGGGCAGAGAGGGTGAGGCCATCAGAAAGCGGTTCGGCGGACCTCCAAGATTTGCCGCGCTCGGGTTGGCCATCCTCGGCTGTCACACCGGACAAGACGCAGTGTGCTGATGCTCTCATTCGTCAGGACCGATGCAGAACGACTCGACAGGAGGCGCTGAAGCTGTCAATAAGCAAAGGAAGTATGGGTGAAATGATCCGTGGTCTTGATTACACAAAAACATGTTCCGCGCTGTCTTACGAAGGAACACAAAGCTCTGAGAAAAAACATTTTTTCTGAATTGTTGCAACGTTTTGAAGCTGAGGGGGAAGCCTTCTTGTCCCGGATTGTGGCAGCTGATGAAACTTGGGTGCACCATTTTGAGCCCGAAACAAAACGACAATCGATGGAATGGCGTCATCCGCACTTTCTACAGAAGAAAAAAATTCAAAGCAACTGCCTCTGCTGGTAAGGTCATGATCACTGTGTTTTGGGACTGTGATGGTGTCATACTCACTGATGTGATGCCGAGAGGCAGCACCATTAATTCTGAGGCATATGTGAACACATTAACCAAACTCAAGAAGCGCTTCCAGCGACTTGGACACCATAACAACCCAGCTGATTGTTTGCTTCAACACGATAACGCTTGCCCTCACACTTGTTTGAGGATGTCGGAAAATAGTTTGGATAGTTTTATCCCAACTTGGATAGTTTTATCCCATCCACCCTACAGCCCTGACTAGCGCCCTCAGACTTTCACTTGTTTGGGCCATTGAAGAATGCCATTCGTGGAAGACATTTTGAGGATGACGAAGAGGTGAATCGCCCAGTGAAGACATGGCTGCGTGAACAAAACAAGAACTGGTACCGACAGGGCATACACGCCCTTGTGTCTCGCTGGAGGAAGGTCATAGAAAGGGACAGAGATTATGTGGAAAAATAGGGTGTGTAGAAGAAACATCATTCTTTCGTGTGAATAAGTTTCATTGCGTTCCATAAATAATTGTTGAAGAAAAAAATTGTGGTGCATTGCTTTCTGGGCTACCCTCGTAAATATAACATATTCCCGTTGAAATTTTAAAATTTGGTCTATAATTTCAATATATGAATCTGCTTTGAAAAGTGAAAAACGGCGCTTTTGCACTCCCCTTCCGCTGGCCATTTTTTCCCGGAAGTGATGTAGTTTGAGTCAAAGGAGGCTAACGAAAAAGTAAGGCCCTGACGGGAAAAAGTCACCTGACCAACAATCCCGCCTTCATTGTTTTCAACAAATGAAAAAATACTGATTATTAAATCAGGGTGTCTACAGATTTTCTGAAAGTCAATTTAGTGACTTTTTAGTGACTTTTTGGGGACGATTTAAAAAATTTCCTGACCTAATTTAATTATCTTTAACGCCAAAAAACCTTTTTAGGCATTTTCCCCGGACTGGAGAGACCAGAATTTTCCCATGACCAAATTTTAATTCCGCGACTCAGAATTTTCGTGACCCATTTTCCAATTTCGCTACTTTTTTGTGACTTTCGTGACCATTTTCTAATTTCGCTACTTTTTCGGTACTTTCGTGACCTGTAGACACCCTGTAAATCCAAGATGGAAACAATGAAAATTACCTTATTTTTCTGTCTACATTATTATTCGGATTACATTGTTTTTCTACGTTTGACTGCAACTGTATCACGGCCTCACCCAAGATGGATGCCTCCCGATTTCAAATTCCGCTCATTATTTTCATTTTTTCACACATTTAAAGTTCGAATTAAATTTTTTTAAATATGCCACGATATTATTAATAGGTTAGGCTTTCGATTTAAATAAAGTTGTATATGAACGTAGAGTTGTCCTTTAAGTTAAAACAAGCTGATAAACCTAATGGTGCACGGAAGAGCAAAAACTGTTGGCCTTAAAGTCCTCCGGAAAACCAGATCTTCGTTTAATTCAGGTTGCATTTCGGGTATTTTAATTGGTTTTGATATTTAGGTATATTAATTATCTATCAAGATTCTATTACGATATACAGGATGTCCACAAATGATTGTCCCGGTTTCATGATATTATTCTAGGTGTATTATTTAACATATCATCACGAAACTTTCCAAATACGTAGTGCAACTCGCCAAGTTTGTTTTTTTTTTTGAAAAATGTCCGGCAGATCTATGTTTCCGTTTGCGGCCGCTAGAGGGCTAAGCTGCAAAATTGATGGAGCAGTCGTGTCGGAAATGATAATCAAGAAAGCTGCCATGGCCTCCACGCTCCCCTGACTTAACCCCTTGTGATTTGTTTGTATGGAGATACATTACATGATCAAAGGAGTTGGGACCTGGGGTGTTTCTTCTGGACTGGACTGGGCCCGCTCATCAAGGTGAATGGAAACCTCAATGCTGATGGCTACAGGACCATTCTGGATAACGGGGCACTTCCAGCGCTGTGGGAACACTTCGGTAACGGGCCGTTCCTCTTCCAGCACGACAATGCGCCTTACCACAAAGCAAGATCCATATCCGACTGGTTTGACGAGATGCGGGTTGAAGAACTGGATTGGCCCGCCCAGAGGCCATCTTTGGGACGAATTGGAACGACGTGTGAGATCCAGGATGGTTCACCCTACATCTGTCCAGGAACTGACCACGACACTCCTCGAGGAATGAGGTCAATACCTGTGGACACTAAATCAGATTTTATATCTGTAGAGTCACTAAAGGAGCACATTATCGAGCACCTGTAAGATACAAAAGAACTTGGCGAGTTGCTCTATGTACTTGTAAAGTTTCGTGATGATATGTTAAATACTACACCTACAATAAAATCATGAAACCGGGACAATCATTTGTGGACACCCTGTATATTACAAAAACACCTTTTCTTTATACTAATAAACAATCTTGAAGGAACGGAAATCAACCAAGATTGTTGGCATTAAGAGTGTGCTTCGTGGATGATCCCGGGTTAAATTGCCACAAACTTTTTTAATTTGATTTGGCGTTCCATCCAGAGAGAAAGAAATGACATACAATTCATGCTTCTATAAAGTTAGGAACCCCAGGTTTTTCGCATGACCAACAATACATTTTTTGCTCCAGAGCAGAGACGCCAAACCATTTAGTCATTTTGATCCAGAAGCGAAACTGAAAAAAAAGTATGTAGGCCTATATGTACCGAGAAATGAAAAAAATATAATCCATATATCCATCCACATATATATTATAAATCAGAGTCCGTTGGAACGTTTGTCCTTTCATAACTCAGAAACTACTCAAGGAATCTCCACGAAATTTTCCATGTATGTAGTTAGTATCACTGTGCTTTCAGCAGGGTGTTTTTTATACCGTGTTTATAACAATTTTTTAAGTTATTCTTATTTTTCGAAAAGTTGAATTGTTTTCAAAGGATGTCACTAGATGGCGATACTATCTTATCGAAAAGTTGAATAGATTTTTGTTTTTAAAGTATGTCACTAGATGGCGAAGCCAGACGGCGCACTTTAATAGAACTATAATATAAATGTATTATAGTGCTCTAGCGCACTTATCTTGTACGAGCGTAAAAATACATTGTTAAGTTTGAGAAGTAGCCAAATTCATGCAATAGAGGGGACTGAAATCGCTTCTTCAATAAATACAGCAATCCAATTGTTGACTACAACAACAGAATTTGCGCGTGTGCACAGACCAGGCGATTAAAGACCGTGCTAAAATTTAGTTATATACTATTGTACCTTTAATTTGACATAGTAATATTATTTTATTAACTAATATCGTTTATAGAAGCAAAATTACTAGATAATGATTAAAGAGACCATAGCTTAAATTTCAGCATAAATAATGCAAAATTTCATCATACAAACCAATGACGTATATTAAAGATAGACCGGAAAACTGCCAGCATACTTGAAGTGGGAAGGTCCAAAAGTGAGCAAAATACATGGCTAAACATGAGGGTACCTGATTAATTCTTTCATACTCCGATCATGGAATGATAAGTTTATCTCTTTGTTAACTTTGTATTTGAAGTATTTTATAATATTTTATAAAGAATTTTTCAATCATGGTTTCAATTTCAATTTCGTTTCAATCATCTTTCGGTACGTATTTTCGATTTATGATTGTGTAAAGTGATTCCTGATCCTTTTTCGTGTCTATTTGTACGGTTGTACGCGGAACTTTGAGGAATGGTTTTGAATTAATTATTCCTCGGGCCCAAAATCGTCAAAAACAAAGAAGCCACACAGCTAACAACACCATGGTTCACTCCTGCCCAGAACTGCCATGGCTTCAATTGGCTTCACTTTGGTGGCGATGTTAACAATAGGATTCGGAATCTACCTTTAATATACGTCATTGGAACTAACAGCCCGAGCAATGCCTGACGGGCATATCAGCTAGACTTTTGTTTTCAAAGGATGTCACTAAATGGCGATGCCAGACGAAGAATGTTTCATTTTATTCAATTTTTCCAGACTTTCAAGGTCGCAGGTATATATTTTCAGGAAGCTTGCTTCTCTCACAGTCAGTTATACGTTGATTGCTCCCGCGTGTCCAGCTGTCGAAATCTACATGTTTTTGCGCCACAGGGGAAGCCATACAACGTTGTTTAACGAAATGGACTTGAATGCACAACTACTTGACAATCCATGCCCAATTTGCCTGTGTAGCTGATTCATGTTTCTTATCATTTTTTTTCATATTTACTTTTGTACATGTAATTTAATTTTTTTTGTTCCCAGTTCATTGTTCATAAATCATCATTTCTGGTTTAAAATGATTATGAAAGGCTTGGAGAAGGCTTTCTAGACTGCTTCTCATTTTCTTGCATTTCGTTCATACTTTGTTAATCATAGTTCAATTTATAATATAACAAACAATCGTTTAAAAAAATTACTCAATGCATCTTTTCCACCCGGGCGAATCCGGGTAATATCGCTAGTATTAATAAATATGTTGATTTTAAAATTTTACTGAAGCCCTAGAAATTTAAAAGATGCCGTGCAATGCCGGGCAAAACAGCTAATCCAATATACAGTATGCACCATTAAGTTAAGTTCTGGGATTAAGGGGCCAGAGAAAAAAAAACACATACCCTAAATCATAAACCACTTCCGCCGGCGGAATTATAAATTGTTTGAATAGCTGATACCGTGCAGTTAAGATCTATTGTCTCATGTTGTTGTTTTCAAATTCTGGAAATCATCCATCAATTAGAATCATCATTTTTCGGAACAAGCCAACTTGCTCCAATCGTCTACGATCCATTTCCGATGTTCTCGTGCCAATTTCGGGCTTTGCTGTTTGCATAGCGATTCTCGAATGGTAAAAATCACTCCTACTATTAAATGGCCATTGTACGACGACTAGTATCAGCATAAATGATTGTCGAATTACTCTTACTGAATTGGTTAGTTATTTGGCGAATATTGTGTTGGCTCTTTTGTCGACGTTGCTCGTAATCATCAACCAAGAGTTTTCGCTCGCAGGATGAACTCTCTCTACCTTATCGGATGACTCATTGAAGACTAGTAATCAGTTTTCTGGAAAGCCTTTAATTCGAGCATCTATTTATCATCCTTCTTTCTTCCTTAGTCGCTCAAATCAGGATTCTTTTTCATTTTATAGCAATCCAAGATTCAGACACATGAGCTTCTTTTTGGCAAACTTATTTTCATATCCGCTTTACGTCACTCGCCAATTGTGTAATCCCTAAGTGAATTTCGTAAAGATTTGCCTTTAGTTTAGTCTTTTCATCAGGCACTGCAGCATGTGAAGTTGAATAAGACAATTGTGCCATCTCCACTAGAAAGTAAGAAAAAATATTGCTTAAAAAAGTCGGATCTCAAGAAGCAGACACAGCTGAATCTGAAGAGGCATAAAGAAGAATTTCAAGCAAATGGAAACGGCAATGAGCAAACCGGAGGATACAATCTGGTTTCAATGATACTTAATGCTAATTAATAATTACGAGCCAAAAGAACCTTTATTCATCCATTATTTAAAAAGAGATGCAGCTCTCCAAATAATGAATTGAAGGACTGAATAGGTGAAATATTCAAAAGCACAAAAATTAAAATTTTTTTGTTTAGTATTAAATTAAAAAAAACAACAACTATATAATAAAATAAACGCGCAACCACACTTTTACCTTTTTTAAAAAAAAATTAGATCTTTTACCTTTTACTGCAATTTTTAAGGTAAAAATGTGTGCATTAAAAGTTTTATTTTATATTTTTTATTCGTATTTCGTATGGAAGGGTCAGCAAAAGAATTATTTATATGGCCTTACTTACTGACCAGGGTTTAAATTAATTGCTAAAATATAATAAACGCTGGTTGTAAACATTGCGAATGGCTGCTAATCCGACCCGATGATAAGGTTCGTCTTCTATAGTGATATTTTTCATTAATCTGATGCAACAATGGTGGGATGTAATTGTTCAACGACCACCTTAATTTACAGATCATGGCAAATAGTAAAGCACTGTATAAAGAAAGTATGGACAATCGTTGTTGCAGGCAGCCATTTTGATTCCTAATACATTCCTATTTTTTATGATGATTGTTTCTTGTTTTGCAGTAAATTCAAAAGTTAGAGAGGAATGTGCCTCTAAAGTTTGAATTTGCTGCAAAACACGACTATACTCTGTCTCACTATATGAAAAAAGCTGCAAGGTAGTATGGGAAAGCACGTCACTACTTTTTCACCTCCGCCCCGTAAAGTAGTCTCCGACTGCGCACGCGTAGTGCTCAAAAACATGAAGCACTGTTTCAGTTTCATTTTAGCCACTATAGTTTCAGTTTCTTTTTTATTGGCTACGCGTTGATCTGAATGAGACAAAGTATAGTCATCATATGAAATGGAATCAAAATGGCTGCCTGCAACAATGAATTGTCCATACTTTCTTTATACAAGTGCTGTAGCAAATAGTAAAGCTCTTGAATTAGTAGCTAATTTCATTGAATTAGTAGCTGAATCAGCTATTATATATAGTAAAAATGGACTACTGGTCTTATTCAATGCCACCTGGTGGTCTCCTTTGGCGCTAATAGCCTTTTGAGGAGGAGTTGACCAACCACTAACTTCTAATAACCATAGCAACACTGTGGCAAAAATAAGAAACCTATTTGCCTCCCATTTTAAATGCGGAAAAGCATCGAATGGACAGGCCTTCTATAATCTAGTAGGCCATGAACAATTTTGCCGGTAGGTGGTGCTAAATCCTGCTATTTGCTAAAGCTCTGGATGTAAAAGTACAGACAATTCAAGCGCGGCGGCCATTTTGGGCTGTAACCTCTGATCTCTCCTGCACGTATTTTGAGGAAAATTTGCATACTTTTTAACGATCTTAGTAAAACAAGAAAGGCGGAATAATTCCGGTTAAAGTTATGCAACTGTTTCTCATAATACGTGCAAGAGAGATCAGAGATTACAGCCCAAAATGGCCGCCGCGCTTGAATTGTCTGTACTTTTACATCCAGAGCTTTAGCAAATAGCAGGATTTAGCACCACCTACCGGCAAAATTGTTCATGGCCTACTAGATTATAGAAGGCCTGTCCATTCGATGCTTTTCCGCATTTAAAATGGGAGGCAAATAGGTTTCTTATTTTTGCCACAGTGTTGCTATGGTTATTAGAAGTTAGTGGTTGGTCAACTCCTCCTCAAAAGGCTATTAGCGCCAAAGGAGACCACCAGGTGGCATTGAATAAGACCAGTAGTCCATTTTTACTATATATAATAGCTGATTCAGCTACTAATTCAATGAATTAAAGCAATTTTTTTTATTTTTTTAAATTTTTTATTTCATTTCACATAATGAAAAAATTAAATGTAGGGAATATAAAATATAAAAGACAATCTTGGAATTCAGAATAATTTCTAAAAGTATTTTTTAATGTTCAAAAATATCTTCTTTTTTTGTCATTACAAATTAGATAAAACATCTTATATTTAATTAATAATAAATATATTTTTTAAAAATATAAAAAATTGTAATTATTGAATAATAATTTTTTACTAAATCAATAAAATAAAAGAATTAAAAAAAGTAAATAAAATAGATATTGAATAACAAAAACAATTAACACCAATAGAATCATCACCAAAATTTAGTAAATTTTCTAGATATTTTAATATACATCATAAATTTTTTAATTAAATCATAAAAAAATCAATATCAATATAAAGCATAATGCAAACAACCAAACCTGATATCATGACCATATTTTTTACAATAGACATACCAAATATATATACCAATATTAGACAACATTAAAAAGAATTTAAATAAGCATTTACATTTAGTAAATATACTAAAACTTATCATAAAAACTATCAATTTATGTTTCATTAACAAAATTTATACCTAAACAGGTGAATCTATGGGTAGTTCATTATCAACTATCATCACAAATATTTATATAAACCACTAGCAGAGGTACCCGGCGTTGCCCGGGATAATTACACTTGCAAGTAAAGAGAACAATCTCAAAAAATTAAATTATAACTCACAATTGGTTAAATAATAACTCAATCAGTACAACACAGAGCAAAGGGACCATCCATTCTAAGAAAAATACAAAAAACAGGAAGTCTAGGTTATATACAGGGACTTTATCTAAATTCTTCTTGTTTTGCCTCACCACTGCGGATCATCAACAGATACTTTAGACTCAAGTTCTTCTTGCCCTTGACGCAGAAGCTCTTATACCCTCTTGCTCTATTCGAAACTTCCGTTGTTCAGATGTTTGTGGGTTTGTTTATTTGTTTGTTTTTTATGCAAATCTATAGTTTTATTCCGATCTTGATAAAATTTCGCATACATGACCTTCAAAACATGAGGAAGGTCACTGTCTACCTCAGATTTCGAAAAAATAATAATTATTGATAAAAAAATCGATGGCAAGGCATATTAATGAGAAATATCTCATGATCAACAATGCAAGACAAAGTTTTTCCAACAATAAGTAACAACAATGGTATCAACACGCAATGCACCAACACTATGCAAGGATCAACAATATATGTCTCATGACCAACAATGCAAGGCAAAGTTTGTGCAATATAGAATTCAATGCATAGAATTCCTGTTATTCAGGCTTTTCTTAGAAACGAGAATTCTCAGTACTTAACAATTTCTTGACAATCTTTAAAATTGATCAGTAACTGGAGATAATGAGTTAGCAGACTATTGAGATAGAGTGAAAGACGATAGAGGACGCACTCCTTTAGCTCCGTGCTGTATTGAGCAAATGGTAAGCAAGTAAATAGAAGAATCGGCGACCGCTAGACTACACAAAGTGATGAATGGCCAATTTTTGCTTCAAGACATCAAAAGAAAAAAGGAAATTGCAACAACATCAAGAGTACATCTAAAGTAAGATTACGTGAGTAAAAAATTATTTAGACTAGAAGGCATCCTTGGAGAGGTCCATCCAGTGTGAGCCTTTAAAAAATTTTTTTTCGGTAAATCAAGTCCCGGTATATCACTTAGAATGGATTTTTTTCAGTGAAGAGGTAAATTCCTGTCTTTCGGATTTTTCTTAGAATGGATAGTCCCTTCGCTGTATATTGTAGTGATTGAGTTATTATTTAACCAATTAGGAGGTTTAATTTAGCTTTTTGAGGTTGTTATTTTACCTACAAGCGTAATTTTCCCGGGCAACGCCGGGTCCTCTGCTAGTGCTTAAATATTGCCCAACATATCTGCTTAATTCATCGTCCACATTCAAGTTCATGTCTTCCAGAATCTTTATCACTTTTGTTAATTGCCTGTATAAGTTTGTCCAAGGAATCCAGGAACTTTTATATACGCTTATCTGGAGGCCGGTAAATGCAGATTAATCTCCAATAATTTTTATCTAGATTGCAGTTATCTTTGGTATTCATGCACACTTTTCCGGATATAAATTCGCATTATTCCAATACATTAATATTTTCTAATTCAAACATCCACTCATTTTTGTAAAAGATTACAACACCACCTCCTTTTCTTATTGATCGTAACTCTGTGACGCAATAATATCACTCCAATTGTAGTAAATGTGCTTATAATAATAATAATAATAATAATAATAATAATAATAATAATAATAATAATAA
>JAHWFO010003008.1:620507-641508 GCA_023313115.1 Rhysida immarginata
AATAATAATAATAATAATAATAATAATAATAATAATAATAATAATAAATAAAATTTAATACCCTTACCCACACTACAGAAAATAAAGCAAGAAGTTGCACAACAGCTACACGAGCCATCTACACAAACTGACACTCAACACACAGAATCAAACACTAACATTGACATCACTAATGAACTTGTAGAACACACACTCGACAATGAACTTCACCATGATATTCATCCACAACACAACATGAATACCAAACTTATTGAAACATTAAATGACACCCTACAAAGATACCTTACAGTTTACACGGGAACAGATCCCACACAAAGACCAGGTATACCTAAAATAAACATAAACAGCAAAACAGGGGAAATTTTATCTTACATGAACACACATATCTTACCACAGTACATTGAAGAAAATCTGTCTTTAGAATACATACACCTACTTATTTACACTGGGGCTCTTACAGTTATATCCACACTGGGTAGGAAACCAATCCATAAAAACACATAAAATTCATATACCCAACAGAAACCTAAATGGCAAAAGCGGATTGAGTCTGAGATTGACGAAATCCGCAAGCAGTTAGGTAGACTTACGCAGTACACTAAAAACAACACTTCATCAAAGCAGAACAAACGCCTCAGACAATTATTTAAGAAGATTAAAACACACACCAGACATGAGCAGCACAATCAACACATTACAGAATATATGGACACATTAAAACAAAAGTTAGCTGCAAAAACACAACGCCTGAAGAGATACAAAACATGCACTCAGCGCAAACAGCAGAACAAGTTATTCACAAACAATGAGAAGACATTCTATAAGCAGTTAAACAAAGATTATACACAGACACAAAACACTGGTCTGCCAACACAAACAGCACTCCAACATTATTGGTCGTCTCTTTGGTCTGTCTCAGTTGAACATAATAGGGAAGCTAGCTGGATCAGGGAAGAGGAGCAATTAGCATCCACACTATCAAACATGCCTTATACCGACATAACAGCAGATGAACTCTCACAAGTCATTAAACGTACTCACAATTGGAAGGCTCCAGGTGTAGATAGGATTCAGAACTTTTGGTATAAGCGCTTCACCTGTTTGCATCTGGCCCTTGCAAAACAGATTTCCAACACTTTGCAAACACCACAGACATTGCCACATTTCCTCACACAAGGAATAACATACATGGTACCAAAGTCACATAACACTACAGATCCCACACAATATAGACCTATCACATGCTTGCCTACACTTTACAAAATAATAACTGCCTGTATCGCAAACAAAATTTATACACACATAGACACAAACAACATTCTCACTGAGCAACAAAAGGGATGCCGTAGAAATCACATGGGTTGTAAGGAGCAACTCCTGATAGACAGTGTGGTCCTACGGCAAACTCACAATAAACATCGACACCTCCATGCAGCCTACATTGATTACAAAAAGGCCTTTGATAGTGTCCCACACTCATGGCTTTTATATACACTACGATTATATAAAATAAACCCTACACTTATCACTTTTTTAGAAAGTACAATGCTGCATTGGAGAACTACACTACACCTCACACTCAACAGTGAAACCATCACGACTGACAAAATACAGATAAACCGGGGCATCTTCCAGGGTGACTCACTGAGCCCACTCTGGTTTTGTCTTGCACTAAATGCACTTTCCAACAGACTGAATAGCACAACTTACGGCTACACAATTAAACATAATAAAAGCTGCCACTACACGCCCTCACACTTACTCTACATAGACGACATGAAAATCTACGCCTCCACACAAACACAATTGCACCAATTACTTGACATTACACAAACCTTTTCAAAAGACATACACATGCAGTTTGGGTTGGACAAATGCAAAACCATTCACATTGAAAATGGAGTACTCAGGGAAGGGGGCTTCACATTAGATGAACCAGATCACATTGCTGCTATGGAAAATGACGAATTTTACAAATATCTAGGATTTAAGCAAGCCAAGCTTCTGGAGCACAAACACATAAAGAATACACTCACTAAACAATATCTTCATAGGCTAGAGACAATACTTAAAACGCACTCAAATTCCAGAAATTTAATCAAGGCCATCAATGCTTATGCCACGCCAATACTCTCCTACTCCTTTGGAGTCATACAGTGGACACACACAGATCTTGAGGGACTTGAAAGGAAACAACGTAAACTGCTTACAAAGCACAGAAAGCACCATCCACACGCAGCTATTGAAAGACTCACCCTGCCTCGTTCAGAGGGAGGCAGAGGTCTTATTGACATAACAGATCTACACCAGAAGCAGACTCAGTCACTCAGAGAATTCTTTCACTCTAAACAACACACATCACCATTACACAAAGCAGTCTGCATGGCTGATACAAAATACACACCTCTGAATCTGAACAGCATGCAGAACACCCATAACATTCCTACAACATGCACTAAACTTCAATCATGGCTCGGAAAGCAACTCCACGGTAGACATCCTTCTGACCTCAACCAGCCACACGTCGACAAAAAAGCGTCGAACTTTTGGTTGAGTGAAGGGAGTCTCTTTGGGGAAACTGAAGGAACCATGATTGCCATACAAGACCAGGTTATTAACACTAAAAGCTACAGAAGACATATTATCAAAGAATCGACTGACGGGTCTTGCAGGAAATGCCATATCGCAGAGGAAACCATCCAACACGTCATATCCAGTTGCAAAATACTCACGCAGACAGATTATTTGCACAGACATAACCAGGTAGCCAACATCATACATCAACATCTAGCTAAGATACACAAGCTAAGGGACATTCACACTCCTTACTATAAATATATCCCCGACACTGTCTTAGAGAACACCACACATAAACTATATTTTGACAGAGCTATAATCACTGACAAAACTATCCCTCATAACAGACCAGACATTACACTAGTAGATAAGCAAAACAAAGTGACTTACATAATTGATATCTCCATCCCCAATACACACAATTTACAAAAGACATACACTGACAAAATCACTAAATGTACGGATCTTGCACACGAAATGAAACGCCTTTGGGGAGTTAACAGAGTACACATTGTTCCTATCATTCTTTCCGCCACTGGGGTTATTCCACACTCGCTACACAAAAGCCTGTCAACACTAAATTTAAACCCACACTTATACAAAACCTTACAGAAAGCCACAATTCTAAACACATGTCACATAGTAAGGAAATTCCTACACTCAAACATCAATACTCCCACGAGTGGATAACTTTCCCTCCCTCGCATTTGAGTCCCTTGAGCTTTGGCCCTCTTTTGGGTCCGCCTCTGGGATTGGCTTCCGGACTTGATCCGAGTTTGGTTTCCCCAAACAATGACAATAATAATAATGTATCAACAGTTATTTCGTCAGGAAAAACAGGTTTTAAGAAACCAAATATCTAGTTACTAATTAACAATACTAAAATTAATAAGTAAATTCAATATTTTTATTGCCAACATAGACAAGCTGAGCAGAGAGAGACAATTTCTTAAAGAATATTCAAATCCTACTTACCACATTTACAAAAGTGATTACGAAATTTTTAGAAAGTACATAAAACAGAGACTAAAAACAAAAACGAACTTGTTACGAAATGCCGCTTTCTAAGAAGTGTAAGTATTAAGCATATTTTGATTTATAGCAAAATATAAATTACAGAAATTATAAAATGCAGGGTGATTATAATTAAAGTTTAAGTTTCAAAACGCTATAAAAAGAGAACCACTTAGTAGAATGACGTCCAATTGGAACGGAATGTTATTGAAGAAGGGGGAAAGCTTATGGCATAAGAAAAAAAAGTAGGTCCAAATTTTAGCAACAGATGGTGCTGTAAGCATCAGAATTTCGACTACAAATGACAAATGAATCGTAAAACAAAGGCTAAGGTGTAAGTTACACGTTAAACCTACTGTACTGTTCAGTGTGCAAAGCATCCATCAAATCGGTTTTTTAAATTGCGGGAGACTGGCTACTGGTGCAGAGCTACTGGTGCGGAATCATTGTTCTTGTAAAAAAGCTTTACAAGCAGAGCGCGGTCCTTCTATGAGACACTGATGGCGAACTTCTCGGACGCGAAATGAGGAAAAGCCGTGTACCCGGCGTTTATAACAAATGAAATGAGTCGTGCGCATGATAGGTATTTTCATTTACATATTCTGACGCTTACAGCGCTGTTGCTAAAATTTGGACCTACTTTTTTTTCTTATGCCATAAGCTTTCCCCCTTCTTCAATAACATTGCGTTCCAATTGGACGTCATTCTACTAAGTGGTTCTTTTTTATAGCGTTTTGAAACTTAAACTTTAATTATAATCACGCTGTATATAGATATATCTTGATAAAATGAGAACCTATTCGAATTACTTAAAATACAGTTAATATTCGAAAATTTTGAGAAAAAATGTTGCAATTAGTTGTTTTATATGAAACATATTTACAATTATGTAATCATACAAAGAGTTTTACAAAACAACCACAAACATATAATTATACATATTGATAAAACCTTTAGAACGATTCTTCCTCTGAAAATTCTTTTTCACTTAAGCCTATTTGTTCCTCGTCGCGGGACAAAGTTTCCTGTTCATCTCTGTTAGTTACCACTAATTGCAACATTTCTTCGTCTAACTTCCTATGTGGTCTTTGCGTAACACTAAATGAACTTGACAATGGATCGGAACTAAGGATGAATTTGTGAAACAGATTTCTGTTGGTTGGATAGGAGAGATTCTCGATCTGCGAGCCAGGTGCCCGCCTCCTATTGGGCTTTCAACCTTGACAACTTCGTTGTCTTTAAGACACCTTGTGACAGCTTGGCTGTCCGGGTGTCTGCAATAGCCCAACTGGTAGAGGCGTCGGCCATGACAGCCGAGGTTCTAGGTCGCAGAATTTTTCCTTCCATTTTTCGATAGAAATTTCTTCGTTTATTTTTTCCGCACTTATTTTTCTGGTGTGGTGTTGACGACATCGCCTAATGTCTTTATTTTTCGTTTCTTGAGCCTCTTCAGATAGTTCACCAATAGGAAGAATTGCTTCTTTTACAATAATTGGACCATGGATCAATATTTTGTGGACGGAGGGTGGCATATAGTTATATACATAATGAAACGTATATCGGAAGCGAAACGTATATATGGGAGTGCCAGTTTGTACAATAGCGGAAGCTCATACCCATATCGCCTCATCCGCTACCGACTGCTGGCGCTGTTTTGGCATCAAAAATTTAGCATTGGAAATGTTAGAGCTTTGCTTCCCAATAACATTTTTTCCTGCTAGCACCTTCAGGCGTAGGTAGGGGCAGGTAAATAAACTCTCATTATATTTAAAAATCATTAAGGAACAAAATATCTTGACCACATTCCGTCCTAAGTTGTCCTCCATAATGAATCTTCGACTAATTACCTAATTCATAAGAAAAATGCATATAATTGTAGATGGGGCCCTGAGCAAACAAAAGATAACTTTCTAATACCTTTAATCACACTAAATGATTCTATTAAGATAGGATTTTCATTATAAAGAATTATTTTTTCAAAGAATTTCTCTGGACAAAGCCAGAAACATGAAGAATTTATAACATCAAAATCGCATTATTTAAAAGATGTGAACTTTACGACGTTTGAAAGCGTGTATCCTTAATTTGCGTGATGAATCCGTTGCAATTCCCAGCCTAAAACTTGATTTAATGTGATAAGAATATCATACTACAATCTTACTACGATTGGGAAAAGTTGAAATTGTCGGTTTCGTTCGCGTATATCAGATCCTAATGTGCGCCGTCCTCTTCCTGGCGCGACAGCCAAATCGCCAGTCGATTCAGATTACTTCGCAACTCAGTATCTGACATGGTGCCTTTTCTCAGTCCTTTTAGACGACGATATGCTCGCAATGTAGCTGTACTGCTGCTGTCATTCTGGTAAAACAACTTTACCAACAGTGCGCGTTCTTTCTTGCTTAAAACCATAATCTTTCGTGAAAGCTTTCGTGGTCAATCCATTCCATTCTGGTTATGTTGACTTTCTAATTTGAATAAACTTTCTGCTAATAAGGCCGATATTGAGAATGAACATATGCTGTAATCAAACAAAAATCTTGCCTGCTTGTTTAAAACAATAAAACTTGTTTTAAAATCTCCATTTGTCATTCCACAGCGCCACATTTTCACCTGTTGATGAAAATTTGCAATAATTTTTTTCTTTACGGATTTACTTATTTCTTCGGTCATTTATAAAGTGCAGTCTATGATAACAAATTTTGAGAAGTGCATCGAATGACTTTACATAGGTCTTTAATTTGGTGAAAGCTATTCGTAGACTTTTTTTTAATCAAAATCGGTGAGTCCTTGTATGTGGAGTCTTCTTGTTAGACAAATTTACCAGTTAATTAACTTATATTGAAAATTATTGTACAGAATGCTCCAGCAACGAATAATTTAACAAAGGAAAACGGAAGATTCCGGTTCTCGGAATTTTTCCTTTCATTTTATTTTATTAAATTTACCTGTCGTTCTTAAAAAAAATTAATGAATTTTAAATGAAACCTTTCTTTCTAACTTTTCCCAGAAGCGTAAAGTTTCAGAAGTTACTTTGTTCAATTATGAATTAAAAATTCAATAGTCATTCTTTAAGAGTTGCTTGAATCAACATTTTTTTAGTCCCATAATGATGCCATCAATTTAACATGTTTACATATTCGGTCCCTATAGAGAAGAGTTTGTTCTCTCCTATTAAACAGAGTGGACCGAGTGAAACACGATCGTTAAGGCTGCCGATGCCCCTTACGCAATTCAGAGAAATACAAGAGAGTGGAATGAATTAGCCTATTTGTAGACTTTAACGCTTCATTCAGTAATCGTGAATGTTAGTCCTCCCGTTACGCATTCATTGGTCTAGAAATTTCGTTTCAATTCTCTTATGCATAATGAATTAAACTATGAAGCACTAATAATTGCGGAACTAGCCTCTTTTATTAGTTTCTTTCATTGAAGACCTTATTTGGTCATAGTGTGTGCTCCTTGAAATCCTTTTTCGAGAAAATTTTGGCACTCGACTAGCAATGTAGTAGTTATAGACGAATTAGTAGTGAATGGCAAAATCCACGAGTTATTTATTCATTTATTTAATCTTAACTCAGTTAACACTATCCAATAAAAGTAAATATAAATACAAAGTTATAAGAATTTATAAACTTTCGTAACATTTTTTTGTAATTTTTTTTATACGTATATTTCTTTCGTTATCACAAGTTAGTGGTTAAAGGTTTTTTATGTTTTGTTGTGTACTCATTGTTTTTTTTTTAATAATGTGTGTGGCATTATACTTTTTGGACATACAGTGAGCAAAAAAATTATTGGCATGATGTAAAACTACAACTTAAACCATTAATTACACAAAGTACAAGCGACAGCCAGCCTGCATAAATTAACATCACGTACCTTAGGATGTGCATTCTAACAATAACTAATATCTTTTGTTTAATATAAATGACAATTAGAAAAAATAAATTAAAAGGAGAACACCACCCGATTTTGCGCAAAAAAATTGTTGGCACACTCAACACTTTGAAGAGAACGCTTTAACAAAACGAAACAAAATAATTTTCAATGCACCATCTTAGTATTTTTTAGGTCCTCCTTTTTGTTTAATGACTTCTTTACAACGATTTTGCATGCTTGCAACTAGTTTTTCGCACACTCCAGGCTCAATAGCATCCCACGCATCTTGCAGCATCCGTTTCAGTTCATCCTTGTTCTTTGGACGTCTACTCGCAAGCTTCTATCCATCTCTTCCCATAGATGCTCTATGGGATTAATGTCTGGCGATTGTGCACACCAATCCAACACGATGATATCTTCGGAGTTGACAACTGTAGCCGTGTGTTTTGGGTCATTATCTTACTGGAACACAAAATTATTCGCAAGACCCAACTTTTCGGCAGAAGAGAGTAGATTTCCAGGTATTGTTCTTTTGTCATGATGTTCTCGATAAGTACAAGATTTCCAACACCTTTACTAGTCATACACCCCCACACCATCACAGATCCTCCTCCATATTTGATGGTTAGTCTGATGCAACTGGATTGAGCGCTTCATTTTTTTCCTCCATACTTTTTTGGCCCCATCATGGCCAAATAAGTTAAATTTGCTTTCGTCAGACCATATTATGTGATCCCAAAAAAGTTTCGAGCTATTTCGATATTTTTTGGCCCATGCCATTCTCTTCTTCATGTTCCGTTTGTTTATCCATGGCTTCTTGCGCGCAACTCTGCCATTGTAGCCAGCTTCGTGCAATCGATTTCATACAGTTTGGGGTGTAACTGTGATATCCTCTTCATTTTGAAGTTCTCCCGCTACTTTTGCTGTGCTGACAAACGCATCTTGTTTCACCTTCTTGACGATGACTTTATCCTGATAACGGGATGTCTTCCTTTTCCGACCTCTTCCTAGCAAATTTTTCACTTGCCCTGTATTTTTGTATTTATCAACAATATACCGTACAGTGGATTTTGAAATTCCCACTGCTTCTCCAATTTTTCCCAATGCTAAGCCATTTTCGTGATGTTTTACTTACATTCTCTGATATCGGAATGCCACTCGCGTCTTTTCGCCATTCCAGTGGGTCATGCATAATTCCTAATTCCTGCATGAGGCCGTTCAATCACTACTAGCACAAATACCCTCTCGAAATTCAAAGTATTCATGCCTAGTCTTATATACAGACTTTTTATACGTCTAGCCAGCGAATGCCACTGCTGTAACCATAATAGTAAAAGGGAAAGTAGAAGCATTCCTTACTTCATAGCGGTCACGGCATGAGGGCGCCACTATATTTAAAGATGAATACTGTATAGTGTTAAAGCTTAACTTAAATTAAAGAAATAAATGAAGTCAGGTCTTATAATAGTTATTTTTATTTTTTAATCGCATTATATTATTCATATATAAATTTAAAATTGGCAAAATTAATAAAGACAATCTCCATTTAAATAAGATATGACCAGTGGATATGACTAATAAAAATTCAACAATTAAATATATGTACATTTATAAAATTACATTTACAATTAATGAATGTAATTTAAAATGTATTAAGAATAACTACACATAATTTGTACATTATCGACAAAAATATTTTTTAAAAATTCTGAAAATAAATTTAAAATAATAAAGTTTATTGCTTTGTTTGATATTTTTTTGAAAATAAATTATTGCAATTTTCAGCTTTTCGCAGAATTGGACAGATTCATTCTGATATCTTTAGCTGAGAAATAAAATTTTGTTTAGCAGTAATATAAAATTAAATGAGGTAAGCTAAGTTCTACATATTCTCTGCTAAAACATGTTATAAACCGCCAAATCATTGGAAATTGTCAGATTTGGCAAATTTTCAAAAAAAATTTCAGAAGATATATCAATCAAATTTTTGAAATTATTTTCACTCAAGATTTTCTCAAGACATCGTTCAACTTGCTCAAAAACTTGGATACTTTGGGTATTTTAAAAAAAATCACCAAAATCATTCAGTGTTGTGAACCAAGACAATTCAGAGCTGCTATTAGTATTAAAAAAAACAAAAAGAATTTAAACAAAGTCTGCAATTTTCAGCTTTTCTACATTCCTTAAAATGTAAGCACAAAGTAATCAGACAATACTGATTTTAATTAAATGACTTGTATCTTCGTGTAATTCGCAAATTATCTGAAAATGGGTTTTTTTTCTTTAATCTTCATTTTGTTGTCTTCATGATGTTTTCGGGCATGTTCTTCTGCTTCCCTCAACAATTTCTTTCAAAAAATGTCGCTCTTTTTCTTTATTAAGAGTGAAGGCCTATGTGTTCGTTTTGCAAACTAAAAATTTTTTCTGAAATCGACTTATAAACTCACGTTTCGAAACGATTTGTTGAAATTTTGAAGAAAAAAAAATCTCCTTAAATTGTGCCTTGACATATATTTTATGTCAATCAGTTAAGCCTTTTTGAGATATTAATTTCTTTCTAAAAATGAAGTAATAACTGTAGCGTCCATTCTAAATGACTTGTTTGGCTCTGAGGAGCCGTTTTTGGTATTTTTTGGGAAACATTTTTTAATACAAACTCGGAGGGCTCCTTAAACGATGCAATGGCAAATTTTTTATGAAACTCGATTAAATCTTTTTAGAGATCTTAATTTTTTCTCTAAAATTGAAGAAATGGCTGAAACATTCATTCTAGCGAGCCAAAGTCAATAAATTCGCCATGAACGGATTCCTCTCTCAGAGACGAATAACTTTTGTAAATTAATTGTTTTCTTTTGGTGAGCTAATTTCAAGGTTTGTTTGTTTTTTTTGGTAACCCTCCTTTTCCTTGTTTTTTTTTTCTTTTCTTTCCGTGCTAAATTGGGAGATCTGTGCGAATGTATCATTCCACCGTTGCAATTTTTTTTTTTTTGCATCCTGGCACAAAACAACTAGGCATATTTCTACTTACTTTATCAACGAACTTGAAAAGTTAGTTATTGAATTCTAAAGGAATAAATAGGTCATAGAAGATGCGGTAGTAAGTGGTTTATTATGCCTTACGCGTTTCAGCATTACGCCATCATCGGAGGCTACTAGACTACAAAGCATCAAGCTGGCCAGGCCTGGTTTTTATACAGATTGTGCGTATTAAAATAGCCAATTAGATTCTGAGGTAATATCGTGATTGGTATAAGTGCGAGCTGGAGAGGCGCGGACTGTGTGGGGAACTCCATTGTCATTTCCTTTTTTTGTTCTTGGTTGCTTCTTCGATGTCGATGAGTATTTGTAGGGTTTCTTTTCGTTCGAAGGTTGTTTGGTTATTCAATAGGGTTTTGGGTGCTGTTTTCTTCCGTTTTGTAATTTCCATTTCTTCTCGTAATATTATCTTGGCCTTGTTGTTATTAGTCCAATAGCGTTATTAGTCGTAATATTAGGCCATGACCATCCTCAACATCTGGTTTAACAGGACGTGCTTATTAAAAGAAGTCATACCCAGGTACGCAATTATTAAATTTAAAGATCATTCATTCGCCGCAAAAAGGACAAAAGCCTACGCTGAGCGACGGAGAATCACCGAAGAAATACGAACCCTCCACCATAAGAAGGATCGGCTCAATGCATCATGCATCTACACACGAAGCTGGCCCAATATTGTAGGATGGACAATATCTGAAAGGATGTGTGCCAAAATTGACTGACTGACCAAAAAAGACAACTCCAACCAGGTGAGAGGTTTTGAATTCCACAACAAAGTAATTAACCTCACTAGTATCACCTTTAATGAAAACGAAGAAGACCTAATCCAGAAAGGCTTGCAGTTCAATAACACCAGAACACGTTGCTTAGAAGATATATCCGACCTCGCCTTAGAGATAGAACGTAAAATATCACGAATTAATCCAGCTGATAGACAAAGAGTCCGGGTACTCGCCAATAATGAATGACTCACTCAGAAACAGAACAACGCATCCAACTTCCCCAACGTTATCAACGTAAGAAAAAAAACTCGAATCTAATAGAGCCATTATCACACAAGCTGATAAAGGTAAAGCCACCGTCATTGTATACCAGGAGGAATACAACGAGAAAGTATATAAATTCATCGAGGACAATAATTTCAAGAAACTCAACAAGGACCCCACATCGAAATACACCATCCAAACCAAAGAGATGATCAAGAACCTTCAATCCAACCGATTCCGTGTGAGTACTGTTATGTGATGATGATGATTGTAAACGGACCGATGACGTTTTGTATGAATGGGCTCAGGGCGTTGAGAATAAAAAGTTTCACTTTCGATATCCTAATAAAAGAGCATAGTCGCGTCTTCCTATATGGCAGTTACAGAACACAAGAAAGTATAACATGGTGGCAGCGGTGGGATACGATAAACTGTGCCGATATATAAGGAAGGAATACAAGATCGTCACGTAATGGTTCAACGACAAAACAGTGAGTACTTTGTCATTATTATTACGGCGAAGGGGAAACCAAGGCGCCCTTGAGAAACATAGGCCTAATGGAGGGCATACGCGCGCCAGAACAGCTTCGCTTCACTGGAGATGTGAACGAAGAATGGAAAAGATTTAAACAAAAATTTGAAATGTTTGAAGAAGCAACCTCTACGGAAGCAGGTCGTAGTGACAAAAAGAAGTTGGCTTTGCTTTAGACAGTGGCGGGAGATGATGCACTGAGCTTGTACAACACCTTTCAATATGGAGAGAGAGAGAGGAAAAAACGTACGACGTAGTGCTTAAAAAATTTGAAGAATATTGTACGCCTAAGAAAAACGAGTCATATGAGCGCTACATCTTTAGAAGTAGGGTTCAGCAAACGAGGGAGCCATTCGAACAATTTTTGCGTGATTTAAAAGTAAAAGCTCAGTCTTGTAATTTTGGAGATTTATGTGAATCACTAATACGTGATCAGGTAATTTTTGGCATTAATGACACCGCTGCCAGAGAGAAGCTACTTAACCAGACGGACCTGACACTGCAGAAAGCGTCCCAGATTTGTCAGGCGGCTGAACTAACTACAGAAAGAGTTAGAGTGTTCATAACAGAAACAGAAACTAATCAGGTAGCAGTCATTACAAAAAAGAAGGATACAACGCCCACGAAAAAACAACAACAGTGGAAACAAAACAAGAAGCCTGAAAAACACAAGAATCAAAATGAGGATGCACACAATTTTAAATGCAAACACTGTAATAGTAAACACCTGAAAGGCAAATGCCCAGCGTGGGGAAAATTATGCAATTTTTGTGGCAAGATGAACCACTTTGCTTCGGTTTGTTACAGTAAAAAGAAACAAGAAGTACATGAAGTACGCACCGAAATAGAAACAGATGCAGCGTATAGAATAGATGCATTACAATGTAAATCAAGCACTAAATGCTATTGGGGGTTGAAGCTACAACTTCATAATCAAACAGTTGAATTTAAACTCGACACAGGATCGGAAGTAAACATTTTGCCGAAACAAGTGTACAACAAAATGCAACCAACAGCACCACTGAAAAAGGTAAAATTATGTTTACTAACATGCGATGGAACACCCCTACCGGTTATGGGACAATGTACCATACAAGTGTTTTTTAAACAGAAATGGCATACATTAACAATGCTAGTGATTGATCGTGCGTGTCGACCAATACTGGGACTCAGTTCATGTTCGGAACTCAATGTAATAAAACGAGTCAACGAATTGACTCAGAACCATAGAGCTTCACAGATTGAAAATGCATACACAAGGATGCGATGTATTTAAAGGATTGCGATGTATTTAAAGGATTGCGATGCCTTAAAGGTATTTACGACATTAAACTGAAACCAGGATACACACCAGTTGTAGAGGCACCACGCCGTATCCCTATTGCTTTAAAAGAACAGTTAAAAAACGAACAAAGATCGGATGACAAAAGATGACATAATCCAACCAATCACTGAATCAACAGAATGGGTGAACTCATTGGTAATTGTGAGCAAGCCAAATGGTGCCTTACGGTTAGGTTTGGACCCCAAACACCTTAACGATAACATACAAACATTATCAAATGCCTACAAAAGAAGAATTATTGGCCAAGATAAAAGGAGCAAAGATTTTTTCCAAACTAGATGCAAACAGAGGATTTTATCAAATTTCATTGACTGAACAGAGTGCTCGCATCTGCACCTTCAACACACCTTTTGGACGCTATTGTTTTAAGCGGCTACCATTTGGAATTTCCTCAGCACCTGAAGTTTTTCAAAAGGCTATGATCCAAATATTTCAAGGAATTCCAGGTACTCAAGTCTATGTAGATGATATACTGATTTGGGGAAACACAATGGAAGAACACGACGACAGACTGAAAATGGTACTACAGGCTGCCAAACAGCATGGATTAACCTTTAATCAGGAAAAGTGCCTGTTCCGACAGTCAGCAATTACCTTCTTGGGGGAACTGTTAACTGAACAGGGCACTACTATTGATAAGGATCGTGTCGCAGCAATCATATGACATGCCAACACCCCAAGATAAAAAAGGTATACAAAGAATAGTAGGAGTATTAAATTACATAGGCAAATATATTCCTCATCTAGCACAAAGACCGACCGCAATTCGATCACTCATGAAGAATGACATAGTCTTTACATGGAATCATGAGCACGAAGCAGAATGGCAGGAACTTAAGCAGATGCTCAGTACAGCTCCGATTTTATCTTATTATGATCCGAAAAAAGTAACAAAAATATCAGCAGACGCCTCTAGCGCCGGAATAGGAGCAGTGTTATGCAGAAATATGGGTCTATATGGAAACCGGTAGCTTATGCGGCCAGAAGTCTAACACAAACAGAACAAAGTTATGCGCAAGTAGAGAAAGAAGCATTAGGACTCGTCTTTGCTTGTGAAAAATTCCATTTATACGTTTATGGAGGGTCTTTTCTCTTGGAACCACTAGTGGATCGACTGCTGCAGGACTCCACAATCACTTATTACAAAAGGTACGTTGATGACACGATTATCATATACGACGAAAGATCATCCAACCCCGATACCATAATGAATTTTTTCAACAACTCGCACAATGCCAAGAAGTATACCATGGAAGTCGAAGACAATGGAGCCATCAACTTCCTCGACATTAGTATACTACGCACCAAAGGAAAACTGAAATAAGGTATTTACAGGAAATCTTTCACCGCAGCTAGCATCATACCATTCTCATCGAACCATCTGGCACAACATAAAACAGCAGCTCTCAAATACAACTTCAGACGAGCATTAACATACCCCATCACCGAAGAAGCCAAACAACAAGAGATAGCAACCACATACCAACTAGCCCGAATTAACGGTTTCCCGACAGCGTGACGACGACACTGCTCAACAAAGTAAAACGGAACATCAAACAGCCCCAAGACCGCACCGGAAGACCAACAGAATTCTTTAGCCTAAGTTTCTTCGGCCCCGAATCATATAAAATTGCGAATATATTCCAAAACGAAGGCCTCGGCGTTTCATACAGGACCACATACAACAACAAACGGACCCTTAACCCAAGAACAACAAATGATGATGGCAACATCTACAAAAAAGCAGGAGTATACCAGTTATCCTGCCCCGATTGCGATGCAGTATACATCGGATCCACGGCCCGATCATTCATTATCAGATTCAGAGAACATAGACAATCATGGACCAACAAGGACAACAATTCCGCTTATGCCGTACATCTATACACAATGAAACACAGGATGCTAGACATCGACCAATGCATGAAGGTACTATGGACTAATAAGGACAAGGCCAAGATAATATTACGAGAAGAAATGGAAATCACAAAACGGAAGAAAACCGCACCCAAAACCCTATTGAATAACCAAACAACCTTCGAACGAAAAGAAACCCTACAAATACTTATCGACATCGAAGAAGCAACCAAGAACAAGAAAAGGAAATGTCAATGGAGTTCCCCACACGGTCCGCGCTTCTCCAGCTCGCACTTATACCAATCACGATATTACCTCAGCTATCTAATTGCTATTATAATACGCACAATCTGTATAAAAACCAGGCCTGGCCCAGCTTGATGCTTTGTAGTCTAGTAGTCTCCGATGATGGCGTATGCCGAAACGCGTAAGGCATAATAAACCACTTACTACCGTATCTTCTCTGACCTATTTATTCCTTTAGATAATATGATACTCGACGTAGAACAACCTATGGACCTTATTGAATTCTATATTTCCGTCTGTCCGCACTTTTATTAAGGTGCAGGACATATGGTAAGTGAAATTAATGTGTCTTTTTATCGCTGATAATGAGTATCACATCCAAATTTCTGTGGGACCAATAGTTCCCCAAAATTCGAATTTACGAAATATGCTATATCTCGAAAATGGGGAATTGCAGCAAAATGGAACCAAAAAGTTTAAAAGTACACAAAAAAATCAATAAATTTTTGTATTGACAAGTGGTCAATTTTCCGACGGAAACTATAGAAGAAAATCATAATTATCGATAATCGATATTCACTATCTCTATATTTGAGAGGCGATACTGAATCGATTTATATAATATGCATATAGTAGGCTATGTAATAAATATCAATTTGAAAAATTTTCAAAATTGGACCACTCGTTCCGGAGATAAACTTTTAAAGTTCGTTTTGGTAATGATAGCTTGCTCATTCTCATCTTTTTTTTTTTTTTTTGATTGCCTCAGAAACTTAATAACAATTCAGTCGTTCCTGCTGCTTTGGACTTCATTATTTAATTAAAATAGTAACGGCAGAAAGTATATTAAAACTTAATTTGGAAGAACCCGTTCTCTTACTTCAGTAAAATGAAGTTAGAAGAGGGGAAAACGATCAGGTAAACAAGGATTAGTAACATTAAATCTGTGAGGAATTCATCTCTAATTGATGCAGAGCCGTTAGTTCCAAAAGAATTCCGCTCTCAAAGTGGGGAGGTTAATGGTGCTGCTCAATACCGATTTCCCACGTTCATTTTAAAAAGAAGGAAAGTTATTTCAAGTTAAAAATTTCAGTTTTGTTAAGTTTAATTGTTCTTCTTTAAATATCCAAAAAATGGTCAAATAAAATTATGTATTAAGTGCTTTAAAATTTGATGCTGGTAAAACGGTCGTTCGGGAGGAATGTGAGGGGGGGGGGAGTGGAGTGCCCCTACTTTCTCTTTTACTATTATGCTGTAGCCTTGATCTTAAACGTTGAGCGCTTTCTTTGGACAACTTCAAATCACGCACCAAATCGTTGAGTTTCTTTTAATCAATCAGATGTGGGGAATTTATCGTTTTCGGGAATGTATTCGTGGTCTTCTTCTCAGTTTGAGTAATTGTTCCACCATATTTTCTTTTTTACCAGTTTCTTCATTCCATGATTGTCATGGTCCGTCTCTATGAGGCACAGGTCTTATAACTGATGGAACATCTGGATACTGAATGAGATTGGAAAATAGAATTTGGAACTATTTAATACGGCGATTTTTATAAATTGGTGCGTGACAGAAACATTTCGTTTTTATTTTTGAAATCCAAATTGAAAATACTACAAGAAACGCATAATTTCGTTCCGTGAGTATTTTGGCTGTTGACCAGTTTATATTAGAGATACTTTCACACAAAAAGTGAAAACTCTAATCCATAAGAAGGAAAAAAAAAGAGCTTCTTATTGATTCAAAATTTACCTCGAACAATATGCAGCTTATGCGATGAACAAGATCAAAAGAGTTCAATTTAATTGCTCTGCTGGGTCTGAATAGTCTCCTCAATATTGATAACAAACTCCTGCTATACAAGAAAATTGTTCGCATCATTATCTGAGTAACAATTTGGAAAACGAGCTGGAAGGAACACAAAACTTTCCAGATAACTACAAACGGATCGGAGAATTGCTCGCAATTACTCCATACATAATGAGTTCAATATGACCCATGTTGAAAAATACGTTCAAGGGCTTATGGAAATAATGCTACCCATGAGGAAAAGTCATGAACTCTCGCCTCCAGTAACGGTCACCTTCACTTCATAATGAGGTATACGAAGGGAATTTCTTCAAGCTACCAGCTAAATCCGCGTAGCATGGACAATATTAATCATCAAGGAAGGATTCGGCGTCATCCTGCAACACTCCAAAGCGAACAATTATTCTATAAAATTACATCATTTGCAATTTTTAATACTAACATTTTTCTCATTGCAAGTTAATGTAGTAGATAATCATTACCAAATAAAATCCTCAAAATAATAGCGTTTGAACGATATGGAGCTGCGTAGAAACGATTAGGAAGGAACGACAGAGCCAGTAAAGGAGACAACCGCAGATCCTCGGGCGACGACAGCCTTTATGACGGGGAAGCGAACAAGGACGAACCCTTAGAATCGGTGAAGCCCCTAAAGCGAGTCTATCGCCATTCCGATAATCAACTCGAGTGCATCGGCCGCCAACACATTATTCTGGATATATTTTTTTTTTGTTTTGGAGAGGAAGAAATATGAGATACGACGGTTCTTCACCAGAATTCCGGTGACGTTTAAACGAGCTAGAAAATGAAATAAAAATGCACCAATCTACCAACCTCATCTGTATCAATTTACATGTCCTGGCATCGAAGATAACGTTACCATGAACCACTGTCATAAATATGGAATTGAAAGGATTTTCAGAGAAATTAAATACTGTATAATCAACACCTCATAGCGGAGATAAATTTCTTATTTTATCCGCAGGATGGTTCCAAAGCTTAGGAACTGAAATTAGTATGGAAAGAAAACGCGTAACTACATGCAGATAAAAAGTAATAATTGCAAATGTAAAACCGAATTGAATAATTGCTGAAAGAAACAACAAACAAAATGCGTCACACGCGATCTTACCACGACGATATGCTGAAAATGTCTTCCATTTGGACCAAAGCACAATTGAGCACGAGTTTGAGTTTCATCTGATCTTGATGGATCTTTTTTTTTAATGCTCAGAATTTCTTGCTCTGCAACTTTGCAAAGAGGAACGTTGTACTATCTGTTGGTTTGGAAGATGCAATTTGCATTTGACCTAATTTAACATTATTTGCTATTGACAAATTCAGATACCTATCTACTTTTATCAGTTATTTAAAAAGGACCAAACTTTCCCTTCCATCCTCAATATAACCTACACAAGTACATATTTGCAGGACACACAAAATGCAGAGAATTCCATGAACTCGACACACCCAATTTACTGCCCTTGCACAAGTGTCTGTAAAGGACAAGAAGAAGAATCATTATAGTTAGGTCAATTCATATGTTATTAATTGGTAAGATATTTCTGCATGCTCCCATACAAGTCAAATCAATTACCACCCAAAAAGTCAATGGAATGATAATAATACATTCATATTTGTATTAAAAAATGAATTTTAAATGACTTTTACATTTATATTATTAAAACTCACTTTTGTTTCTCACTGATGAAGGAGGCAGAGAGCTCCGAAATACACATAACGAGTTTTTACATAAAATTCCTTTTGTGGAATAGTTGTTTTTTTTTTTAAATTTCTTTTGTTGTTATAGAATGAAAGCTTTATAAAGAATGCCCGAAATCCTGTTTTTTCCAGGTTATAAAGTATCCGAGAAAAAAATCACAAAGACATAAGCATTTTTCAAGCTTCATTAAATAACTTACCTAATCGTTCAGGTATTCACTTAGGCAGTTAGGACTCTGTTCCATCGATCGATGAGTTTATATATCCCATCACGATAGAATTCTAGCGAATGGGACATCCAGGCAGCATTTCACTTCATCATCCTTAGTAAAGTTTCTCCCAGCAAGAAAATTGGATACAGAATGAAATAAGTGAAAGTCTGATGGAGCAAGATCCGGGGAATAAGGAGGCTGAACAAAAAATAAGCAAATACTATGGAATGGAACAACCGAAAAAGGGTAAAACCTCTAATCCACAAAGAGAAAAATTGAAATACCAGACACGTATTTCGGGTACCAGTTACCCATCTTCAGCGGTGAAAGAAAATAAAAAGCTTAAGGGGAGACTCCTGTGAAAATAGCAAAATCCAATTCTACTTATGGGATTTTAATAAAACTTGACATACAGTTTTCCCATGATAAAATTAACCCGCAAACCAATTTTTATGTTTACATTCTAAGTAGATTTGCTAAAATATTGAAAAACGTTACCAAAAAAGCCTGTTTTTCAAGTACGTGCACCTACTTGAGACAACAAATGCACACTAACCAAAAATTAGAGAAGTACACTTCTTTGTATATATAAAATAATAACAGAGAAATTTGACTAAATATTTATTAGAAAGTCAGAAAAAATTCATAAACTTTGGTTTTCGAAAAAAACTGTGTTCTTGACTAAATCCAATGTTTTAATAAAAAAAAAATAGACTTGCTCTTTTGAACATTTCTCTCTGCCTTTATCATATTCATGTAATCATTAACAACTGCAATATTTTCATTAAGATTCAACAGGCAGTTATTTAGTTTCATGTGTTTGAAATTATGAGAGTGTTGAAAAAATGAAGTAGGAGAAAAATGAATTGATTTGAAACGCTTTACTGTTTATGATTCGTCTTTGTTTATTTTCATCCGAAAATTTTTTCAGCCAGCTGTTGCTCTTTTTCCCTAGCTAATGCTAGCTGGAGACTTCTTTTGGCTTTTTTCTTTTTTTATAACCAATATTTGCGGGAATCGTTTTGGGCGGCATTGTATCAAAATACAGTGCTCCCTCGATTTTGTCACCCTCGATTCGATCACACCCATGCTGGTCCCAAATGAGATCATGTTTTTCCCGTGATGTACTATGTTTACCTTCACTTTCACTATTGCTCGTAAAGCACATTGGATTGTTGTACTATACTTACTGAGCAATTACTATTTCAATACGTACTGGACGTACATACAGTGTCCACACATACTATAAGCTTATGTACAGATCAAAGGTATACAATAATTGTCTTATGCACGGTGGTGCTAACTGTTCATGTGTGCGGCTGTGTTGCTTTTGTTTTTGTTGAAAACAGAATGAGTAAAATACGTGGAAAGAACAGCTTCAACGTTGGAAGAAAAACCAAAAATTTTCGATCTGTTAGAAAAAGGAGCCTCAAGAAAATCTATTGCCGAACAATTTGGCATTCATCAAACTACAATCAGCAAATTAAAAAAACGAGGAAATAAATACATTAAAAGTGAAGAATCTCTGGATGAAGCTGCATTAAAAAAAAAAAAAAAGAAAATATGTTCGATTTAGGAAATTCTGTGATCTGGAAAAAGCCCTGGTGATCTGGATCGCAGAAAAAAATGCAGTGTGAATACAGAAGTGCTTTGGGAAAAAAAAAATTCTGGATGGATTCCAAGATATTTCAAGACTAGATTAACCAATGGGAAAAGGAACTGTCAAAATTGAACGGAACCAGGGCCATACCCAGGGGGGAGAGGGGGGGGGGGGGGGGGGGGGCCCCCC
>JAHWFO010003008.1:641608-653220 GCA_023313115.1 Rhysida immarginata
CCCCCCCCCCCCGAAATAAAATTCTGGGTACGGCCCAAGGTCAGTGGAATATAAGGTCTCGCAGTGCGCAGGGTGGGCTTCACCACGGGGAAGCAAAATGACGTCACGGGTACCGAGCACAGCATTGCCTGCATTTAAAAACATTGTAATTGAAGAATCTAATGAGTAAAGAAATTGTAAGAGCAAGAAAAACACACATGATAAATTGTAATAAAATGCTTTAAAAATCTGCGTACACAATATCTTTTTTTATTTAAACAAGGAAATAAACAAAAGAGTTTATAATTAAAAAAATTTGTTTTTTTATTTCTATTCATGAAGGAGAATGCGGTTCATATCTCTTAATCTAGTATAAGTTCTCGACTTAACAAATTTATGTATAATTTCATGTATTAACATGTAATCTTTTTGGTCTAACGCTTTTTCAGCTAGCTGAAAAATGTTGGTTATTATTTTTTGTTCTATTCTTAAACTAGAACCATGGAAATTTCAAAAATGTCGTTCAGTACTTCAGGAGCTTTTAGTAACTTATTAGAAAGATAGCTTAAATACCCTCTTGATAGCTGTGATACCAATGAAATTCTGCACCGTCTTTAGCTTATAACTCCTTAGTAAATTTTAAAGAAGCCCAATCAGACCTTAAATTATTAAACTTCTGGTTATCAAATAATAATATGTCCTTAAATGTAAAAAAATCTGTATATATGCGTTTTAAATTGCACTCTGATTGTAATACGAATTTGTTTCTTAAATATCATGATTTGAAATGTAATAATCTTGAATGTAGTCATTGTCCTCTCTTAACTTATGTCGAACACACAAAATATTTGGGTATTACAATTGATTATCGTTTATCATGGGATTCCCATATAAGAAGTTTATTTGTTAGATTAAGATCTATAACTTTTATAATTCGATCATTAAAAACTGTCTTAACTTTTAAAAATCTGATTTTAATATATAACGTTTTCTTTTTAAGTACATTACAATATCTCATCCCAGTTTGGGGTGGAACTTATGTGACTCATTTAAAACCAATTATAAATCTTTTTAATATGCTGACTCGTTGTATCTTTAACAATAATGATTTTCGTAAAAATCAAATAATGAATTTTCATCAATTTTATCTTTTTAATTTGGCAAAATATACATGTAATTATGTAAAAATGAAACGGCCAATTTTCAGACATTTTAATTATAATTTAAGAAATTCTAAAAATCTGACGATTCCAATTGAAATTCCAAAGCATTCTTTCGTTTTCCATCAAATAGATTTTAATTATAAAAAATTGTTTAATGATCTACCAAATGAAATTAAATTATGTACTGGTGGACGAAAATGTAGATATGAACTTAAAAAATTGGATTATGACTGTCAAAAACAATAAGTATTTAATGGTTTTTATATGTTAATCAGTTTTAATTGTTGTTACCGTATATACTCATTTATTTTCTTTTCTTTTGATGCTTTTCCGAATATACGAGGACTATGTGCTCATGGGAAATTCATCTTACTATATATTTATATGTTTCTTACATTGGAATAAATAAATAAATAAATAAATAAATAAATAAATAACTCAAAATATTGTTTTTCGAAATTTTTGTGCTTTGAAGCCATTCAAAAAATCTAATCCTTCTTTTTTATTTTTCTCCAATATTTGCCTTTTCGGATATACATATGCTAAGAAATTATAAAACCACTGAGCTGACGTTGGGAGTTAGTGTGAAAAAGAGTTTATTTAATCAAAATGTTTTTTACGAATAAATAAAATAATGTTTATTCTATAATATGAAAGATCTCATGTTTGATCTTTAGCTGATTTGTATCGTAGATAGGCATCGTAAAATTAATTTTTATGCTTGTGCGCGGCAAATATCATGTAGAAGCGTGCTACTGGGAAGCGATCTTGGTGCCGGTGACGTCATCTGCGCAGTAGCGGTGAATTTTGGCTCAAGAATTGCGGGACCTTTCTTCCACTGACCTTGGGTACGGCCCTGAACAGAACCATTGCCCTTGTAATGGCACGAACCGTGTAACCACCCAAACACAACACGTTTTCTTCAACCCTTGAATGCTGGAGTAAAACGGTCTGTAAAATGTAGCTATCGAAAGCAACTTCTTGAGCATGTGATAGCTGTTGTTGATGCCACAAATCAACTACCCAAAGATCATCATGAAGAAATAATTTCAGCAAGTTCTACCACAGTAAGCAGCAGTTAAGCTTTGCCGCTCAACTCTGAAGATGAACAGGGAGAGAGTGAAACAGATTTTCCTCCGACTACTATTGCTGATACACTGGATTTCGAGCTTTTCGGATTTTCTATTAATTTCCAGAAAGCAGACTCAAACAAAAATAACTTGATTGTTTGGCATCTTAACGTTTGTTACATGCTGTACATACAGTACATTTATATCACATACTATTGTAGAACAAAAATTAAAACCGATACGTATTTATGTTTTGTGCACCATAAATTCGATTTTGTCACCTCTCACTTTTTGTTACCCAATTTCACTGATACCAAAAGGGTAACTGTAATGCTTAACGATTCACTTCAATAGAGATGGGAAGTAGTGAGCTGAGGTTGGCCAATCAGAGAAGCTAATTTTGAAGTAAAGATAGTGCTGTCATCTGTTGTTGGCGAATAAAAAGAGAAGCTAATTTTGAAGCAAAAAAACAAGTGCTCCCAGCTGTCGATGGGAAATGAAAACACGCGGATCTTAGAGCAGAATTTTTGAATAAAAAATAAAAAAAATTGTATTGATGCGACAATTAGAACAGATTTTGTAGTTTTTCCAAAATGATTATAATTTATCAAATATTCATACTGTAGGGGATATGGAAATTAATTTTTTTTGCATATATAAAGGGTGTCCTAAAACTCATGCAAAAAGTAATTTTGATAGAAAACACAGGTTTTTAATTAAAAATTGTAAATTTCTTATTGATTTATAAAGTATACAGTATAGGGTTATGTATGGAATAGCATATCGGGTAAATGGCCTCCACGTTTTTGCTGGCACATACGCACTCTTTTGTCGAAATTTTCCATGACCGTTTTGCATAAATGTGGTTGAATTTTGTTGATACAGTGCTCAATTTCCTCCTTCAAGGCATGATGATCGTGGGCTTGTTGACATAAACTTTAGACTTCAAAAAACCCCCAAAGAAAAAAGTTCAACGGCCAATTCTGATCACCAAAGCGGGAAATTACATGACCAGGAAATGACTCATGCAGTAATTGAATTGTTTCTCGGGTTGTATGGTTTCTGGCACTGTCTTGTTGAAACAACATGTCGTCCACATCGAAATCTTGCAATTTAGGCACACAAAAATGGATTATCATGTCGCGATAGCGAGCACCATTAGAAGAATGATCCGATGATGCCTCCAGCCCAAAATCCGCTCCATTTTTAATAACACTGAACGGTCAGCTGTCTTTTTTTTTTTCTTGTTGGCAACATTTTACCGCACAAATGGCGCTAAATTTAAGTCTTGCGTGAATTTTAGGAAAAGTTTGAAAAAGGAGTGCGTATGTGCCAGCAAACTTGTGGAGGCCATTTACTTGATACCCTATTCCATACATAACCCTATACTGTATACTTTATGAATCAATAAGAAATTTACAATTTTTAATTAAAAAACTGTTTTCTATCAAAATTACTTCTTGCGTGAATTTTGGGACGCCCTTTATAATGCAATATTTCAAACTTTGAAAACGAGTATGTTATGACAATATACAAGGAATTATTTTATAATTTTTTTTTTTAATTTTTTGGCGAAAATGACCATTTTGGCCCAGGAGTCCCTCCTTAAAGCTAAGGAGGGTGAGACAAAAGTTCCCAGTTCAGAGTGTGCAATTTTCCTGGGTCCTTAAAACAACATCGAGATCCAATTGTTAATGTGCAATTGTTAAATGTAAAAGACTGTTATTTTTGTATGGGTACGAACTAAAGGTTCATAGTGGAATTCACCGCGACAATCTCACCAACAACTTACCCTTAGTTGTCTATGAAGGGGTTGTCCACTTTTTGTCTGTACCTTTTTTTTCTTGCGTAATATTCACGTACGTGACTCACTTATCTACTGTGATCAACCGATGCAAAACTCCTTCACGATTCTCTTTTTTTTCGGATATTTTCTTTACAACCTGATATTTTTATTTTATGTATTAATTTATTTACATTTTTAAAGTACTCACGTGTTAACAAGGAGAGTTCGAAGTCGACTCTTCACCGATTTTGATCTCCTTTTTTTTGGTGAATCAGTATTCAATGAAAATAAGTTGATACGTGTCCGAGCTTTTCGTCCAATGTGCCTTTTAAGTAAACTTTTTTTATACTTGAAATTTAATGCTAAATGTTAATGAAGTCTGCTTTCCTAAAGATATAGTTCGTCGAAATGCAATTGTGATGAATGTACATTCATAAAACGTGTTGTATGCAGAAAATATTTATTTTTTCCTCTCTCTCTCTCTCTCTCTTATAGCTTTATTTTATTATTTAATTATTAATTTTTATATCTAATTTATGTATTGTTCACTATTATTTTCTGCATAAATATCTAATAAATATGTTATAAATATAATATATAAATATAACGAACTTGGAAATATCTCTAAATTTCAAGTATAAAAAAAAGTTTACTTGAAAGGCGCGTTGGACGAAAAGCTCGGACACGTATCAACTTATTTTCAATACTCATTCACCAAAAAAAAGGAGATCAAAATCGGTGAAGAGCCGACTGCTTTATTACTCCTCGTAGGTTCTTACTGCAAGGTGAAATGGAAGAGTTCACTTTAACGCGTTCAACAGGTAGTAGGTAGAGTGTCTAGCGGGAGTGTCTTGGCATAAGGTCGTTACTGCGCATGCGCGTGCCAGGAAAATTTGGCGCATAGCCAAGATCTGTGGATTAGGGGAGTGTCTTAGCAATGCGATTGTGTTATAGAACTTTATCATCGAGAGATAAAATAGTTAATAAAATGATTAATAAGTTATTGTATGTGTTAAGGATTTAGATATTTTGCTATTATTCAGTTTTGCCACTAGACGGCATTACTTGTTCTTCTTGCTCTTCTTATTGTAGCTTTCATCGAATAAACATCGTAAGTTTTTTCCTCTCGCATTTTACTGTGTTTGCCATCGTTTCTTTCGTCAAAATCAACACACATGAGCTCATGAATCGCAAGTATAAACTTTCCTAAATCTATCATCATAAATAACACAAACATTTTGGTCCTTCGAGCCGGATAATATTTGCAACTATCGAAGTTACTTCTCTCGAGTGCTTCGCTTTCATGAGCTCAGTTGATGATTTCTCCTGGTCCTTCGAACTGTTGAATGTGTTTGCTGAGAAAACATCGTGATGTTTCCTTCCCCCATTTCAGTGTACTGATTATTCGTCGTGTTTGTGACTGTCTCGCCGCTCCATGCTGTCGTTTGCACATCACTGATCGTGTTTCCCGCCATCATTAGTGCCTTTCCCGCCATTCCGCCATCTTGTCTCTACGCAACTCCTACTGATTCAACTTGCTGGCTTCATCAGACACAACGGATCCTAAAAGAAAACGCGCTTCCATCAAAGCTACGCTAACTCGTTTTGAATCCCATGTTCGAGCACTTGAATCAGCAAATCCCTCTACACCATTGAATATTCGTGATGCTGCTCAACTACAGAAACGCCTGCTCGACGCTGGACCGTTGCTCGCTTCGTTTCGTGATATTCAACTAGAGATCGAGCAGATGAAACAAACGATACTGACTCCGAATCCGCAGAATTTGAAGATAAGTACTTTAACATAATTGTTGACGCTGAGAGTTTGTTAGATAGAAGTAGGCCTCGCCCAACATCCCCCTCAAGCTCTGTAAGTTCGCATAGCAGTTCACGTCACTCTCATTCGTCATCTAATTTAATTAAGTTGCCTACCATTAAATTACCAGAATTTAGTGGAAAGTTTGAAGACTGGCTGAACTTTAAAGACTTATTTACAAGCCTCATTCATGAAAGTAGCGAACTCAGCAATATACAAAAATTTCATTATTTGCGCGTCTCGCTGGCTGGCAAATTAGTAGAGGTCGTTAAGAATCTCGCCTTCACGGGTGACAACTACACTATTGCTTGGGATGGTCTTCATGATCGCTATGACAATCGAAAGGTACTAATTCATAATCTTATGAAGGCCATCTTCGATCTAGAGCCCATTTCCAAAGAATCCTCTGCTAGACTGCGCACCTTGATTGATTCAGCTAAGAAAAATCTTCGATCTCTGGATTCTTTGATCGATAAAGAGGATCAGAGAGATGCATTCCTCGTCTATCTTATCAACTCCAAATTAGACAACACCACGGTAAAGAAATTTGAAAACAAGACTGCTACTTCTTATCCAACTTCTTTCGATGATCTTACTAAATTTCTAGAAAACAATGCCTCTTTGTTGGAAACTCTGGAACAAAGACATGCTAAACCCACAAATGAACGATCCACCACGTCAAAAAGTTTCGTCTCGACGTCGTCCTCCTGTCCGGTCTGCAATAAAGATCATAATTTATACTCTTCTAGCATTTTCAAATATATGCCTGTCAAGGTACGTTTTGCTAAAGTAAAGAATTTAAAATGCTGCATAAATGCCTTTCTAAGGGTTACTTCTCTATGAACTGTAGCTCTAAGCACAGCTGCAACAAATGCAAAGCTAGACATCATACTCTTCTACATCTTGATCCCATGACCATCCCCGAGAAGTTAGTTGTTGAAAATGATACAGTCACCCTCTCGGCGTTGTCCTCTTCCGAACAATGTGCTATTCTCTCCACTGCTGTTGTGAACGGTTGTTGAAAGTCAAGGTCAAGTTCATCAGGCAAGCGCCCTACTTGATTGTGGCAGCACTTCATCGTTTGTAACTTCCTCTCTATGTAAGAAGCTCCAGCTGCCTCAAACTCCAGTCAACATCCAAGTTCAGGGCATCACCAATTCTACTACTAGTGTCCATTGTCGTTGTGAAATTCTTTTGCAATCTCGAGTATCCAATTATAGTTTGAAATCTCAATGTGTGGTTGTTCCTCAGATTACTAGTCATCTGCCCAACACGCCAATTGATATGGCCAGCATAAACATTCCTCATGGCCTGAAGATGGCTGATCCTCACTTCAATGTCCCTGGAGAAATCGACATTCTCCTGGGAGTAAATTCATTCTGGCAAATTGTTCTTACTCGGCGCATTCCACTTGGACCCAGAATGCCTATTCTGCAAGCTTCTCATTTTGGTTGGATTGTAGCTGGTTCGTTTCCTTGCTCTACTGCCCCAGACATTCGTTGTAACTGTAGTCGTAGTTCTATTTGCATTCGAGAACATAAGGAAAATTTCTGGAAAATGGAAGAACTTGTTACTCCTAAGCTCCGCACGTTGGAAGAAGACGAGTGTGAATCTCACTTCAAGAGCCATACCAAGCGTGATTCTACTGGTCGATTTATTGTCAGTATTCCTCTTAATAAGGCTCCAGAAGTATTAGGTGACTCATACGAAATAGCTGAAAAATCTATATATATAAAGAAGGATGTTTGTGGGTCTGTCTGTGGGTCTGTTTTTTATACAAATCTACAGTTTTATTCCGATCTTGATGAAATTTCGCATACATGACCTTCAAAGCATGAGGAAGGTCACTGTCTACTTCAGATTTCGAAAAAATAATAATTATTGATAAAAAAATCGATATTCATGGTTATGGCAGGGCATATTAATGAGAAATATCGCATGACCAACAATGCAAGACAAAGTTTTTGCAACAATGGTATCAACACGCAATTCACAAACACTCTGCACGGACCAACAATATATATCTCATGACCAACAATGCAAATAAAAGTTTGTGCAACAATAGGTATCAACAATGGTTTCAACACGCAATTCACCAATAACAATGAGCTCAAAATGATGATGCAATGATAAAGCAATCCTTTCCAAGAATTATAACAATGAACATAAAATGATGATGCAATATGGATAAGTTTCAATATGTAACAATGCATAGAATTCCTGTTATTCAGGTTTTTCTTAGAAAAGAGAGTTCTTAGTACTTAACAATTTCTTGAAAATCTTTAAAAATGATCAGTAGCTGGAGATAATGAAGAGTTAGCAGACTATTGAGAAAGAGTGGAAAGACGACAGAGAAAGCAGACCTTTAGCTCCGTGCTGTATTGAGCAAATGGGAAGCAAGTAAATAGAAGAATTGGCGACCGCTAGACTACCCAAAGTGATGAAAGGCCAAATTTTGCTTCAACACAGCGAGAGAAGAGTGGAAATTGCAACAACATCAAGTGTACATCTGAAGTAAGATTATCTGAGTAAGAAATTATTGGAGCGGTCCATCCATTGTGAGCCTTTAAAAAGATTTTTTTCGAATTTTCATTAAGAATTTTTCCTGTATTAATTCTAAGCATTTTCATGTGTTTATTTTTAAGATATTGCAAAATTTAATTTAATTTTTTGTGATTGTTCTGTTTACATCCCAAGTGTAATAATCCCGGGCAACGCCGGGTACCTCTTCTAGTCTCTTCTAAATCTTGAAAGAAAATTTGCTTCCAACACTGCCTTGCATCAGCGTTATACACAGTTCATGCAAGAATATGGAGACGTGGGCCACATGTCCGTTTGCGACCCTGCACCTTCTGAGGTTTCCTGCTTTTTACCTCATCATGGCGTACTCAAAGAAGATAGCCTAACCACAAAGCTTCGTGTCGTTTTTAATGCTTCTGCTCCCACGACATCTGGTGAATCGTTTTTTTGTAAAGTGTTAGTTTCAATTTTGTGTCGCCATCTATTGAGAGCATTTTAAAAGTACTGTTTGATAAGACTTGGTAAGATATGCATTGGTAAGATATGGCATATAATACAGGGTGTCTAAAAAGTCACCAATATTCAGATTGTACACAATATTCGAGAAATGTTTTATTCTTGGTGATCTTTCAATTGATCCAACCATTTAGGAGATAGTGGCCCTGAAATTGTGGAACCTTTAAAGTTTTGAACCCAATTTTATTGATGAAGACAAAGAGATAGAGAGTGTGTCTTGCAGACATTCCTATTCTACTTTTTGATGGTCTTTAAGAATCCGAAGTCAAATTTCAGAAATTTAAAATTTTTAGTGCACAAGCAAAGTCTTGGAGGCGCCAGTCCTATGGAGGCAGACTCTGTGAGTATTTATTGAAAACTATTGTATTTTTGAAATTCTGACTTCGGATTCTTAAACACATGAAAATTAGAATAGGAATGTTTATAAGACCCACTCTTTATCTCTCTGTCTTCATCGATAAAATTGGGTTCAAAACTTTAAAAGTTCCACACTTTCAGGGCCTCTATCTCCTAAAAGGTTGAATCAATTGAAAAAACACCAAGAATAAAACATTTCTGAAACATCGTGTACAATCGGAATATAACATTAAAAATAGGGATTAATATTTAAGATTTCAAACGTACCCCCTTCCCCCCAGCTAATGAATTTCCCCCACGAAATAACTCACTTTTGATTATGGACATTTTTTTCGTACAATGCTTAATTTCCAAGATATCTGCCATGTTACCAGACTTTTTTGACACTCTGTATATCAAACAACTTGGAATGACTTATCATGAATGAATATAAATTAAAATTATTGATAGTCGAAATTGGTTCAAAAGCACCTGGGATTTAGTGGAACCATTGTGGTTCATTGAAAGTTTCTATGCAAATATGTGGCATGTAATATATCAAAATGCTTGGAATGATGCGTCATGAATTTATATAACGTAATGATAATCCAAATTGGTTCAATGGTACATGGTTTAATGGTATCATTACGGTCCATTGGAAGTTTCAATGCTAAGATATGACATGTTATATACCAAACAACATGGAATGACGTGTCATAAATGAATATAACTTAAAATTAATGATAGTTGAAATTGTTTTAATGGCACCTGGTTTAGTGGGACCATTTTGGTTCATTGGGACATTTAATGCTGAGACATGGCAAGTTATATATGAAACAACTTGGAATGGTGTGTAATGAATTACTACAACGTAAAATTAATGTTAGTCGAAATTGGTTCGAAGGCACCTGCTTTAATGGTACCATTATGGTTCACTGGAACTTTAAATGCTAAGAAATGGCATGTAATATATCAAACAACTTGGAATGATGTGTCATGAATTAATATAACGTAAAGTAATGATATTCCAAAATGGTTCAATGGTACGTGGTTTAATGGTATCATTATGCTCCATTGAAAATTTCAATGCTAAGATATGACATGTTATATACCAAACAACTTGGAATGACGTGTCATAAATGAATATAACGTAAAATTATTGATAGTTGAAATTGTTTTAACCATTAGTTCCACCTGGTTTAGTGGAACCATTATGATTAATTGGAAGTTTCAATGCTAAGATATGGCATGTGTCGCGTGCCTTTTTGCTCCATGCTTCCAAGCTTCATGGGAAATTTTTTTTTTGGAACCCCGGTTGATTGTCTGTGGTTATTCGCCTTTACGTGTGTTAGAAGGAGATTTTTCGGGGTTTTTTATTAAGCATTTGTTCCCATTCTTGCACGGTCGGCCTAGCCTTTATATTATGTACCCCTTTATAATTCTCAATCTACTATTGGCATTGACCCCTGGGTATTTTTTTTGGGCACGCGTGGTGCTCATTTTTTCAAGTGCGCCTTTTGATCTCTGAGAAACGGAGACTTTGTGGGCTTCCCGGTCAGTTATAGGGAGGTTACTGTGAGCCCCCTCCATTAAGGGAATTTAAAGGGTTCTCGTGACGCGTTCTAGTCGCGTTACATTAGTTCCGCGTTGGTGGATAAGTCGGAGTGTTTCTCGGTAAAAAGACCACCTTATCTCATCGTCTCTTCCTCGTACAAGGAAATACTTGTAGATTTCCTTTGTAATAACCTGGCCAGGTTTTCATTTTAATCACGCTAATTCTCCGTAAATGCTTTCTTTTTCATACGATAGGGGATTAAGGAAACGAGTCTGCCGTGAAAATTCGCATGATTTTCTTTTTTAAACGCGGGTAGCCTTACAAATTAATCACGAGGTCGTATTGCTTTTTGGATTAATGTACTCCACGATCAACAGTCAATTACCCGGGTTTTTTTTACCATTGTGATGAACATCAAGAAAACAGAAAAGGGGTCCAGGAAATATATTTAAAGTAAAAAGAAATTAAAATAGATTTTTTGGTCGATTCTGTTTTAAAAGAATCAAAATATTTTTTTTTAATTGTTCACGATTACTTCGTTTAAATGGTATGTAATTGTTGTATAGTTTAAAGTTAATTGGTTACTAGGGATTGTTGGTTAGTAATTACCCTTTGTTATCCGAGGGAAGAGCTTTTAGAGCGTCACGTTGCGCTTTCGCCAGCGCGAGTTCGGCGATCGCGTGGCGCCAAAATATTTAAATTTTGTTTTTCTTGGAAAATTAATTTGTTTTTTTCAAAAAAAAAGGGGAGTCCAGCGAGCTAAACCCAGAGGAGCTGTGGTATCCGCTTAGGTCACAAGGACTGGGGTAGCCCCTCAACGGTCCGGAGATGGTTTTTATTATTCTTCCCAATTCGTGTTTTTTTTTTTTTT
>JAHWFO010003013.1:0-10279 GCA_023313115.1 Rhysida immarginata
GGAAGAATCCATCTTTTGTTTTGTCGATGCCAATATCTCCTATGAGCGGTTTCTGCAATAAAAGAATGCAGGTTGAACCTCAATTTACAAATTTGTAGGGAGTAAAACTGAAACTTTGTTAAGCTGAAAAAATTAAAAAAAAAACTTTTTCAAAGAAGTGGATTGGTTTGCAGGCTTTTATTTTTCCACACTTTCAATTAACTCACCAACAAGCTTTTATGTACATCAGTATTTCTGTTTATCTGTCTGGTATAAACTTGCAATCAATATTAACCAACAAGCTAGGGTGAAATTTGATAGATATTTAGTACCTAGGATAAGGCATATTAAGGAAATATTTAGGATAAAAAGAATTTTTTCAAACCAGACTTTCAATATACGAGCGTGGGATGAAAAGTAATGCCTCCATGGCTGTAACTTTTTTATTTTTTAACCGATTTTCAAAATTCTTTTTGTATCTGATACTCACATTTCTCCTCTATGTAATGCACTATTTACTTTTCGACATAATCTCCATCCCTTTCCACGCATTGTAGCAACGCGTGACTAGTCGGGTGAACCCGTCAGAGAGAAATTCCGGGGTTGTCGTCGACACGAGGATTGAATGGCAGCTTTGGATCCTCTTCTGCAGCACGATAACGCCCGTACGCACACGATCGCCACAATCAGAGGGGGGTTGCAGCGCCTACAGTTCAAAGATGAAAAACTGCAGTTCAAAAATGAAAGACTTTGCAGCTTGCGACTTTCACCACTTCCCAAAGAGGAAAGAGCACCTTAAGGGGCATGAGTTGCGTTCTGACGACGAGGTGAAACCTGCCGTTTGGTCTTGGTGTCGACAACAACCCCGGAATTCCTCTCCGACGGGTTCACCCGACTAGTCACGCGTTGGTACAATGCGTGGAAAGGGATGGGGAATATGTCGAAAAGTGAATAGTACATTACATAGAGGAGAAATGTGGGTATCAGATACAAAAAGAATTTTGAAAATCGGTTAAAAAATAAAAAAGTTACAGCCATGGAGGCATTACTTTTCAGCCCACCCTCGTATATTATATCTTGTAGTAAAAATTTTAAATAAAAATTGTTGCACAGTCTGCAATGGCCAAGTGAATTTTCAGTGTCATCTCTTGTCTTTTTTGTCGGCTGCAGACGCGACCCATAAGCGTGCTTCAAATGGATACCAACAATGCTTAAATGTGCAACAATTAAGGACGTATTCTTTATTCTAACCACGGTCTATAGATATTCATGGTCATCGAGCTTCGGCCATTTTCCATTGTTTCGAGAAGCTAAGGAAAACAGATCGCGCCAGGTGCCGCATAGATCGCACTATCCCCGACCGCAACCTGCGATAGAGATTTTCATTGAAACTGAATACGAAAGGAAAGTTTCTGTCTGCCGATAGGGTGGCGCTGCAGGCGCAGTTGGGCAGATTGTACATGCAGCGCCACTTTTCAATAGAGTTCCCGCCCTACCGGGAGCTAGAAACTTTAGCTGCATTTTAACAAGGGAGCTCGATGACCATGAATATCTATAGACCGTGATTCTAACTTAAGTATTGGCATCCTTCGATAAAACTAATTGTTTTGAGTAGCAACTGAAAATTTCGACTTTATTTTACTTTCATGCGAAATATGCGTAGGCATTCTTGTGTCAAAATTTGCGGCGCTAACTCGGCTCAAGCGGCTCAAGTTTTCACGATGGAGGGTCTGCACTTGATATTTCCAATATGAGAACAGGATAGAGTTGATGTTTATATTCGCTACCTAAAATTAAAATCTATTGGCTTAAGGAAATAAAACTGGGAACGTCTCATAAAGCTTACAAATGCTTAATAGGATGGTTATGTAAATAAAAAAATTAATTCAAGATCTGGTTTAAGAAGACTTAGGCTTGACTCCTGCAGTTAAATCTCATATGCTCCTGAGTCTGTGTCATTATTCTGTGTGTATAATTTTTTCATCTTCCTCCATCTAATGTTTATTATGGATGGTCTGCAGTGTAAGATATATGGATATTTTAATAGCGAAATCGCTTTCTACATCCCGCATTATTTGAATAATGCACTGCTTTTTTTCTTGAAAGCTATTCAAGGCTAAAGGGGAAGAAATTTTTTTTTACCCTTGAACTTACTTCATCCAGATACTGTATGATCCATTTCTATTTTTTTCTAACTTAACATATTGGCATTTTTCATATTTCCAAAAAGAAATATTAGCAGTAGGCCTTGACCATAGAATTTACAGGGGAAGTAACTGTACGAAACCACTTTGCAATAATAAAAAATATTTATTCTACCATATTTCTGTACAGAGGGGGGTATTTCACCGCTAAATTCATTTAAAATCGTATGAAATTCATGTAGTGTAATTTATAACCTTCCTGCCACCTATTTCTGCTCCAAAATGACAATACTTCCGTCCCACTACGCAATGTCGTTTCTGATTCTTCTGATTGGTGCGGCCACGTCACATAATCGTTATTTTGTGACGTCACGCTCGCCTTTTCCGCGAGTTGTTAAATTCAACAGTTGCTCAGCGCTGCACCTAATACTGCAGCAATAGAGTTGTTAAAAACATTGTTGAGCACTGTTGAAGGCTCTGACGTATGCAACAGCGCACTGGTTCGAGTTTACAATTTGCAGCAACCCATTTCGTTGTTTGTTCTGTTGCATGAGTGAACTCGATTTTGTGTATGAAAATACAGAAATTTTAGTTACAATTAGACGCTGACATGGCTAAGAAGGTTGCAAAAGGAGTATCAATGATCCTGAAAAAATTTCTTATCAAGATGTTTAATAATGGGCAAACACGTAGATTAAAACACCGGCGACGTGACGTAGGATCGTGGCAAATAGCTTGACAGGCGGCTTGTTTGCAGCAGAGAGCTAACAATAGCGTGGTTTTAATTAGTGATGTCCGTTGGATGAAAATATCCGGATTCGGATCTAGAATTATCCGGGTCCGTATCCGGATCTCGGATATCGGATCCGGATTTCGGATTTCGGATCCTTTCGCTGGATGCGTATTATGACTAATTAGGATTTAGGAGGACTAGGCTAACACTTAATAAAAGCTTTTATAAACTGCTTTCAGAAAAAGTTTGCATATACACAAACTATGCAAAAATAAGATCCGGATATCCGGATCTTGAATTATCCGGATCTTGACATCACTAGTTTTAATACGGCACTGCTGCGTTCAACACAGTGCAGCATGACGTCATTTTTGATGCTTCAGCGCTGAGCAACTGTTGAATTTAAAGGGCAACGGACATCAAAATTTTCGATACTATAAGATTAAGTAAATAATTAAATAAAACTGCATATTTGCATAATACATAATTAAATTTCGAAAATTTTTATTATTTATTTAATAAAATGAACAAATATTCGCTATTTACTGAACATGGCGAAAAAACTTCTTCAGATAGGGGGGAAGTCGATGACGTCATACGAGCGAAAGGAGTTTCCAGTCCTGTAGTCATTACTAGTCCTAGTCATTACCGCTAAAGTCTCATTCATTCAACGGAGGTCAATCTGAGATCAATTTGAAAAAAGTTCTCGAGAAAAATGATTCAGCCTTGCAATCTTTACGATCCCTTTCTTGTCAACTAAATAGTTTCCCAAAACGGAGTAACATGGAATTCTGTGGGAGCGCGTGCAATATCAACAGCAACCATAAAGATTCAACCAGATCCATTTTCAGGGCAACTCAATTGTTGCTCACTGGAATAGAATCAATAGAATTCATCCATACTACTCATAAAAATTGAGGGATCACGCGAGTTCGACATGAAAGACACAAGTGCAGGGTGTTTCTGAATACAGAGGGTGGGCAATAATGAGCGTGAACTATTTTGAAAATTTAGTGTCCGAGTCGCCGTAAGTTTGAAACGGTTCGTTTACGCAAATTAGTATATCTCACTATCCGATGAATATTTTAACGTAGATATTTCGAGAAGCAACCACAATGCGACGCTTTTTAGAGCTTTTAAATATGAGGGGTGATCAAAAAGTAATGTCGCTCTAAAATGCTGACAGGGAAAAAAATAAACGCATGTAAATCCGATAGAACAATTTAACTTTTATTTTTCCACATAATCTCCAAGCCGATTGAGGCAACGATCCCAGCGGTGGACAAGTCTTTCCACGCCCTGTCGATAAAAGTCGTCCGGTTGAGTGTGGAAGCAGTTGCGAACTGCTGCTTTCACCTCGTCATCATCATCATGGAAATGTTGACCGGCCAGTGACTTTTTCAATGGTCCGAAGATATGGTAATCACTGGGAGCGAGGTCTGGGCTCTATGGAGGATGAACCAGTGTTTGCCAGTTCTATCACTGTGCAAATTTGCTACTTACTTACTTACTTACTTATATACTTACTTTTCAAACCCGCTTATCCGTTTGGGTCGTGGGGGCAGCAGCCCTATGGAGGTTTTCCAGCGATCGCGATCTTCCGCCATCAGGTGCATGTTCTCCCTGGTAATACCCAAGCGACTCGAACCCAGATTCTCCATGTAGTCTAGCCACCTGGTTCTAGGCCGACCCCTTGGTCTCTTACCCACCGGCTTGGAAAATAACAACTGCCTAGGAAGACCAGTTTGCGGCATCCGTATCACGTGGCCATACCAGCGCAACTGAGATCTCAATGCGGAGAAGTAGCGGCTCAACACCTAAAGATTCCCTTATTGTGCTGCTGTACACTCTATCTAGTAGGGTAACACCTGCCACACCTCTCAGAAATCTCATTTCGGCCGCTTGTACCCGCGATCGCACTCTTTCGGTCATTACCCAAGCCTCATGACCATAGGTGAGAATGGGGACAAAGATAGATTTGAAGACGGAGAGCTTGGCTTTGTTACCCAGTTCGCGTTTCGTTACCACGGATCGCCACAGTTCGCGTCTGACACAGCCTGCTGCACCGAACCGAGCATCCAAATTTGCTATAAAGATCTTTTTTTAAAATCTCTCATAAAAATGTCAATTTACATAGAGCTGTTTATTAGTGAAGTCGAAAAACGACTTGCTCTTTATTGATTTTAAGTGAAAAGAATACTCAGATAAAAATTAGACAAATTATGAACAGAAATATGCAAACAGTTTATTCAGGAATTGGAATAAGATAGGCTAGATATAATTTTTTTTATGTTTTATATTTTTTAACTACAGGAAATTCGTTTCTCGTATCTTTTTCCCCCCTTAAATGATGTAGGCATGTGTTTGTATATGTAATAAGGAAAAAAGTATAGTAATCTCATTGAGGATGTATGTATCAGTTCGTTAGCCGGGGGGGAGAAGGAGGGGCTGGTAGACGCAGCCCCTCATTCTTTAAAAAATAAATTCACTTTCCTTGGTCGCATGATCAGTCATCGCGCGATGTGCAGAAGTGAACATTAACCAATATTTATAATTAGATATATTTATGGGCACCGGGTCGAGAACATTAACCGATATTTATAATTAGATATATTTATAACCAACATCCCGATCGCAAGAGAATTGACGCGGGTGTGAGAAATATATACGGGTGAAGAGCGAAATCATTACAACCAAATAAATACATAAGAGAATGTTATAAATACATTATTAATATAAAAAACTGAAGAGTCTAATTGTTAGTCAACCAATAATATGGCATGTTAGCAAACCAATCGGCAATTGATTAAATAAGTAAATATGAATTGATTTAACGATATATATGTGCCCCTTATATGTAATTGTCACACGTTGGGAAAGATATAAAATATAAACAAAAGTAAAAAAAGAGAAACAAGATGAGGGACCAAAGCCACAGTTCATGTATAAATTGCTCACTTTTTAAATCTTGTAACTTTTACTTGAGCATTTGAAACCGACACATATATTAATCAAATAATGAAAAATAAACTAAAATTCAAGTTTGTTGCAAATTTGAACCCGAATAACGCTAGTGCAACAAGGAACATTTCAATGTAAATGGATCTCTTTTTTTTTTTTTATTTGGAGTTTCCAAAATTAAGGATAGAAAATGATCGAAAAAGAAAAATGATGATGAGTTATTCTATGTTAGACAAAGACGATTCTCCAGTGTGACGTCACGCCTAGCGGTGAATTGAGGCGAAGCTCAAAACGAAATGAATTTTGAAAACTTATGTTTGAAAAATTATATTTAAAAACTACTTAAGTTATAAAATTTTTACAAGTCGAATTAGAGTTAGTTGATGGTCCTTTATGTTATAAAATAATAAAATTGTTAGGTGATTTTTGGTGTCAGTTGCCCTTTAACAACTCGCGGTTTGTGTCGCTGCGTCCGATCACATGGCCTGTGACGTCTTTAACTTCGTTTAGTTGTTTTTTTCGTCGTCAGATGGCAAAACCATCGTTCGGAAATCGAAAGCGAATTCCCAAATTCGAAACCCGTTTTTTGTTTAGTTATTTTTTTCATTTTTTTTTCGTCGCCGGATGGAGCTACTCACCATCCGATCTTCAGAAATCGAAAGAGCAAGGTTGTTAAAGAGAAGGTGGCCTCTAACGGGGTGATCGATGGTCATTGGCTGCTGACGTGTGACCTCAGCTGGAAGGTTTGGAGCAGACGAACGCATAGAAAACTATAGGGAATAGCGCGGTAACGTTTAGCTTCACGCCTATTTCTACTATTTATCACCAATATAAATGAAGAAAACGTGCCAAGGTTTTATATAAATATTTTATTGGAATAATGTGTTTACTGGAGCTCGTGGAGGCTAACATCACTCATTACAATTAGACCTCATTACTATTACTAGGAGGCTATCATCATGTGTCCGAGTCATTGGCTTTTTTTTTTTTATTTCCCGTGCGCCCATAGTGCTCGACCTCGTTAGGAGAAATAAAAACAAACGCTTCGAAAGATACTTCCCTAATCAGTAGGCAGCCACTGGAATAAAAGCGTTAAAATATTCAACGGATTCTGAATTAACGCTGAAAATCGAACGTCTTCATTAGGTGACTCATAGTTTTTTTCAGTATCGAATATCGATGTGCAAACTATCGATACTTGAGCCATATTACAATGTTCGATACTTGAGTACTCGATACCGGAAAAGTATCGATACTTTTCGGTATTGGTATCGGTATCGGCACAACACTAATTCTCCTATCGTGGAATCCCTCCAGAGTGAAGAAATGTAGTTTGGATAAAATGCTTGTTGAACTGAAGGGTTGCCTAGCCGTGGGCACGATAAGTCCTTCTATGTTGGCTAGGTCCTTCCTGTAATGTTCATTAATCGTATCTCTAGTGTCACTATACGACGAAGGGTATAACGTCCTGGTTCGATATTTCACTGTCCGGGCTGACCTCCTGAGGGAACTATTTCATCAGTTCAAAGCAAGAACTCGAGGAACTCTTGCATGGGAAGAAAGTGAACCTGCAACAACAAAAAAGTTATTTGCATCTATGCGTAAGCGCTGCTTGGCAGTAATAAAGACCAAAGGAGGGCCAACAAAGTATTACATTTTTTCCAGAAAGTGTTTTTCTATTTCAAAGTTCAAGTGGATGGATAATTTTTTGTGTTCATACAGGGTGGTTATAATTAAAGTGATACCAGGTTAGACCCTTCTAGCGGCCGTTCTGGTAATCAGATTTTGACGAAACATGTTATACATGGGGAAGAGAAATTTGCAATAAAAAAAATTAGTTCATACTTTGACCGCTACATTAAAATAGGGAGCTGGTCATGTAAGAAACTATCTGAGAATTTTTACTCAATCAGAGACGTTATACAAATGAAATGTAAAATTAGAAAAGCTTTAAAATGACAGTGCAATTAAATGTAAAGTTATTCTTCACGATGGCTTTAGCTAAAAAGGATCGAGCTTTATTGGTGAAGTTGTTTTACCAGAACTGCAATAATGCTTCTGCTGCACCAAGAGAATATCGACGTTTGAAAAACTTGCAAAATGGGCCTATGTCCATTAATGGTTTAAAAAAGATGATTAAGAAATTTGAAGAAACTGGTGAGTCGAGTGTGCTGCCAGTGAGACGACGGAAACGAATTGCAAATGAGACTGTGTATGACGTTGCTGCTGCTGTAGTGGAGAGTGCTTCAAGTTCCCAATATTCTTCAGCAAGTGCACGAGCCGTATCGCGTGGTCTATTCCGTGGTCTACGGTACAAAAAGTTTTGCGATCCATTTTAAAGTGGTATCCATACAAGATCCAGGTGGTTCAAAAGTTGCTTCATGAAGATCCGGAAAAACGCACTGATTTTGCTTGTCAGTTTCTGGCTAGAATAGCCTTCGATAATGCATGGCCATGTAACATTTTGTGGTCAGATGAAACGCATTTCACACTAGACGGAGCAGTGAATGCTCAAAACTGTCGCATCTGAGATACTGAAAAGCCGATGGTTGTGCTTTTGCACTCTGATTACGTGACTGTATGGTGCGGATTCACTTCAAATTTCATTCTTGGCCCTTTTTTCTTTGAAGAGAACACTCCGCAAGGCACTAAAAGATGTTCAATCACTGGTGCTCGTTACTGCAAACTTCTGCAGCAGAAAGTCATTCCTGCTTTATACAATGTTTAGACACTACTGTCTTTATGGAAGATGGTGCAACACCCCACTTTGCACGACAAGTGAAGGAACTGCTTCATGCTCATTTTGGAGATGATCGAGTGATTTCGAGAACTTTTCAACTGCATGGCCGCCTCGTTCACCCCTTGTGACGTCTGGTTGTGGGGATATTTGAAAGAAAATTTCTATGGAGGAAGAATACGGACTTTGCCTGAATTGAAAGCAAGCATAACACGCCATATCACTGCGATTCCTCAGGAAACCCTTCGCTACTGTGGAACATGCAATAATGCGCTTTGAACATGTCATTGACACAAATGGAATGCACATTGAACAAAAGCTCTGAGTTTATAAATTTCTCTGCTTGAAGCAAATGGAGCCAGAAACTGTAGACACAACTTGACAAGAACGGCAGGAAACCACTAATCTTATGTGGATTAGTGGTTTCCTGTCGTTCTTGTCATTTCTCTGCTTCTAACTTGTTTTTGTTATTATTCATGCGCCATATTTTGACGTAGCGGTCAAAATGTGAACTAATTTTTTATTGCAAAATTCTCTTCCTCATGATCTGTATAATATATATCTCAAGTTTCTTCAAAATCTGATGACCAGAACAGCCGCTAGAAGGGTCTAAATTGTGTCACTTTAATTATAACCACCCTGTATTTGGATGACACTAAAGAACCGATTCCTTTTAAATGAAAACAATAAGGATGTGTTTGAACCACGGTCTATAGATATTCATGGTCATCGAGCTTCGGCCATTTTCCATTGTTTCGAGAAGCTAAGGAAAACAAATCGCGCCAGGTGCCGCATAGATCGCATCAGGGCCGACCGTGACCTGCGATAGAGGTTTTTCATTGAAACTGAAAATGAAGTAAAGTTTCTGTCTGTCGATAGAGTGGCGCTGCAGGCGTTTTTGGGCCGATTGTACATGCAGCGCCACTTTTCAATAGAGTTCCCGTCCTATTGGGAGTAGAAACTTTAGCTTCATTTTAACAATGGAGCTCGATGACCATGAATATCTATAGACCGTGGTTTGAACATTTCCTCCATTTTGTTTTCAGATTACAGGGAGTGGACAGATATTTTTTTGCTCACTGTACGTAAAAAGTACATTAAAAAAACAAAACTTTTTTTTTTAATAAAATTGTGTTACCTTTAGATTACGTTGATGTAGAATGTGAAAATAATATTCAAAGTTAAAATTAGCAACTCAAAATTGACACTTAAAACCATAAAAACTAAATTTTTAATAATCTATTTTTTTTTTTTTTTTTTTTTTTTTTTTTTTTTTTTTTGTTAATGGATATAATAAGATGGTTGGACGTTTTTTTTTTTTTTTTTAATTCTTAAAGGAAGACAATTGAATAAAAAAAAAAGTTTCCTTCTATTGTCTTTTTTTTCCAAGACCTATTATCGAAAGACCCATATTACCATTTAAAGTTTTGGATGCGCCCATTTCAGCTGTTTCCGGAAATTGGGATAACCGCCTTTAAATTTTTTACATAGTTATGTAAATTTTTCCGCAAAGGTCTAGGACGTCGAACTTCTGAGAAAAAAGCCTGGCACGGGCAATCTGATATATCCTATGTAGCCAAAGAAAAATCTCACTCAATTAACAATTTCGCCCTGAACTGAGCGTGTTCAATTTTAATCATCTTTCAATTACTAATTACCTGACAATTGCAATTGATATCTAGTAATTTAATTGAACACGCCCAGTTTTTCTTTGTTTGGACAAAG
>JAHWFO010003043.1:0-17138 GCA_023313115.1 Rhysida immarginata
AAATTTCATTACGTCATCAGCAGAAATGTCGTCCCGATCCAGATAGGAAAAAGGTGCAGCGAGTTCTACATTTTTTGTAGCCTCAATCCGGATACTTTTCGGAAAAGCCTCGTATATTTATACGTATAACATGGCTTTCTTGGCATCGTGTACATGTATACTCTTTATTTTTTTATTAGGAAAAACGATAGAAACCGATACACATACATGGAAAGCACACTATCGGAGAATTTCAATATGGCCGACTTGACTGGCGGAAGTCGATTAGAAACAGTTGCTAAGGATTGTAGGACTGGATAGATATTCACTCGTAGCTGATTGACTGCGCATTCGGGGCGACTTCTGAAAATTTCAACTCTGTTGAAATTCCAAAACCCGCGTCGTTGTCGCCTCTAAGCCACTTTCCATCGCGAATACGCTGAATGTGAAACGGCTCCAACAACCAAAACCGTGTCGAACGCGAAGTCACTGAATGTGAACTAGGCTTAATACAGAAGAATTGACATGTCCATCACATCTCGGGCAAACTAAGGGATAGTTCAACCAGGACTATACAGGGTGATTCAGAAAGGTAGGTCAAGAATGAAATACCATGCACAGTTTGTAGCGGGAACAATATTTTTCCTATTAACATGGGTCCGGAAATGAATCCTTACAGAGATAATGCAACTTATACGAGGTAGGGATGGATGTGCATTACCCAAACGGCAATGGTAGGATCCATGTAAATTAGGATCTAAACATATAAATTGCTCGTGTTCTCTCCGTTAAAAGAGAGAAAACGAAACATGTAACTCCATTGTCGTACAATGGATCGCTTGACTAATGTGGAGCTGGCGGACATACATCTCGTCTACGGCGAGGCACAGGGTAACGTACTGAAGCGGAAAGGATTTACCAGCAGCGTTTTCCAGGCCGTGATCACCACATCGCCGGGCGTTTCAAACACTAGACCAACGACTTCGAGGCTCAGGGTCGGTATTTTGAACACCTACTGTAATGTCATTCCTACCTCGTAGTAGGTGCATTTTCTCTGTAAGGATGCATTTCCGGACCCACGTTTATTGGAAAATTTTTGTTCCCCGCTACAAACTGTACACGGTATTTCATTCTTGACCTACCTTTCTGCATCACTCTGTAGAACAAATCACCCGGTTTCGAAAGATGAAGGACATAGAATGAAAATGAAACAATACTTTGATCTGACATTTCTTCAGCAAATGAAACATCTACCCGTTGTTAGCTGTGTTTGGTCAAAAACCACACGATTTCGAAAAAGGCACTGAAGTCTTGTCTTTCGTTGCGTGGCCGACTCCTCTGCATCAGTTGTTTGATAGGCGGCCTCAATTTCTTCCATGGAGCTTGCTTTTTCTCTTCTTGGATGGCGGTGGACATACATGATCGTTTGTGTCTGTCTGCTTGTAGAGCTATCACAATCGAGTCGTATTTTATTTTTTATAAATAGTTTCAATCTCCTTAAAACATTAATGAGTTTCTTGTATTTATGTATTTATTAATTGTTACTGAACTGCATAGTTAAAAGATGTTGTTAAGCTTGGCTTTGTGGAAAATGTGCTGATGATGATTAGGAATTGTTGCGAAAAACCAAAAAAATTTTTTTGTTTTATCCGAACTTTCTCTTGGAGGAGAAAGGTGGAAAATTGATTGGATTAGGAAAAAGGCTTGTGGCTTTTGGAATCCTAAAGTGGTGGGAGGCCGTGTTTTTTTTTGTGAGCTCTGAGTATGTAACCTGAGAAAGGGTTGTAAATTGTCTGTTGTTAAATGACATTCCGAGTTATGTATTAGGCATTGTAAAAGCCCTTGAAGAGATTTCTTTGGAAAACTTTATATTGGGATAGAAAGAGCGGCCTCATGAACTTGGACAAATCCGAAGATTCCAAATACTATTGGACTCTGCCTGAGGAGACTCAAGGATTGTTTATCTAGGTGTATGCTGCTGGGTGAAGTAAAATATGTTTATTGATATTAATTGCTTATTGAGAATAAACAGACAAATTAATTAATAAAATTTTATTGCTTATTCTGATAGAATTGCGTAATTGTATGTCAGAATCTTTAAAAAGGAATCCAATTTGCAAACAAGGGACGTGATGAAAACGACGTGATGAATTCGAGATGACGTATCACTGATGCAGCTCAACACGTTTGTTGGTCTTCTAAGATAAGTTGGTTTAAAATACAGGGTGTATCAGATTCGATGGTCATAAAGTACCTAGCGTTGTTCTCCGCAAAATTCTAAGCATAATTTTCCTTATCCATTTTTCAAAATTCTAAAAAAAAAATATGCTTGAAATCGTTATCCAAAGTTTGGCTATTATGACGTAATTCTAAGCCTTTTGACGTAATTCATCCATGCTGTAATGACGTAATTTCTTTCTGGCTCCCTCCCTGCTGAAGGCAAGTTCATTCATAAAAGAGTAAAGAGACAGAGACAGAGCCAATAGACTCGCTTACTTCGAAAATAAATAAGAGTTGCTCTACTTTAATAAGCTCTTAAAGAATTGATATTTTAATTTAGCGAAAATTCATATCAAAAAATCATCACAGCTGCTAAACAGACTCAATGCTGATAGGAAATATCGTAAATAGTCAAGAATAATTAGGACTTTTTATTACGGCATGGATGAATTACGTCAGAAGGCTTAGAATTACGTCATAATAGCTAAACTCGTAGCCGACGAAAAAGACAGGTCGGCTACAAGTCAGGTCGGCTATAGAGAGGGCCTGCGGACAAAAGGTGTATACATTGTTACATAACCATCAAGCGGCTATTGTTGTCGTATTTCTACCAATAATAAGCCCTAAATTTGGCCGCTTGATGATAATGTAACAATGCATACACCTTTGGTCCGCAGGCCTTCTCTATAGAAGGTGTTGCCCCGGCACTGAAAAGTCACCTGACTATAGTAAACCGAGTAACAATCCAACCTTCATTGTTTCTAATAAACGAAAAAACACTGATTGCTAAAATCCAAGATGGAGACAATGAAAGTTGGATTGTTGCTCAGACCACTATAGTCAGGTGACTTTTCAGTGCCGCGGCCTGTCTTTCTCGTCGGCTGCGAGCCAAAATTTGGATAACGATATCAAGCATTTTTTTTGTGAATTTTGAAAAATGGATAAGGAAAATTATGCTTAGAATTTTGCGGAGAACAACGCTAGGTGCTTTATGACCATCCAACCTGATACACCCTGTACATCTCTACAGGACTTTGGTAATATCATTTGCATCCTTTATGTTTTATTTATGCTGGAGTGGGTCAACAAACTCTGAACATTTGTGCTTGTGAGGTTAGGAAGGAGAAGTAGGCCATTTTCTTTCAGAGAAGCCAAGCCTTGATATTTATTAAATACCACTGTCATTATTTTTTGGATTCATATGAGCTGAATAAAGAGCTAAGAATAGATATACACTTACTCATCAAAAGTCATGGCACGCCCCTCCAATCAGGTTCCCTGTCCGTAATGCAGGGCTCGGCAAATTCCAAAAATCTGAATAGACAGTTGGCTACCATTGCAATTTTCATGGTAGCCAACCGAAACACGATATTTGTGTGCTGGTATAATCATATACAGTCATGATTCAGTCAATTACGTACGATTCTAATGGTTTATTACTAAGGAACTAATAAACATAGGAATGTCATATAGAACTTATAATACACATTACACATTGGAATTTCACACCTCATGAACAACATATTCGATGTGTACTCCATTCATCTGTACAACACGACGAAGCACGAGGATGAAGTTTTGCAGCACTCCGCCTCGCATCTCATTGTCAACCAGTGTACAAGATTCGGTGATTGCCTGACAGACCTCTTCCATGGTGCGGGGTCGTGTGCTGAACAACATTTCCTGAAGGAACCCCCACAAAATTGACCCCTCAATTCAACAACAAGGTCATCTCCAACTGTTTCCCAAACTTCTTCAACGACAGATTCAGCTGGCCACTGACCAGTCCTGACCTTAACCCCTGTGACTTCTTTCTGTGTGTGGGGGGGTTCCTTAAGGAAAAGGTGTTCAGCACACATCCCAACATCATCGAAGAGGTCCGTCAGACAATCACCGAATCTTGTGCACTGGTTGACAATGAGATGCGAGACGCAGTACTGCAAAACTTCACCCTCAGGCTTCATCGTATTGTACACACAGATGAATGGAGCACACATCGAGCATTTTGTTCATGAGTTGTGAAATTCCAATGTGTAAGATCTATAAGACATTCCTATGTTTATTAGTTCCTGAGTAATAAACCATTAGAATCGTACGTAATTGACTGAATCACCCTGTATATTCATAAAATCAATCTTAATTCTTAAGTAAAAGATTTCTTTACGAAGTTAAAAAATTTTTAAAATGACAAGTAACAAAGAGTGAAGAATCAATTCACTATAGTTGCCGCCACTTAAGTTAAACGATCTTTTTGACATGCGCAGTAAGTCTTCTCATCAATATACTTTGTTTGGGTTTTACCCATGATGCACTTGTTCTCCTATAGTAATGGTAGAGATATTGTTGAAAGCCTATTAAAAGTCATAATATAAAACAAATTGCCTTCGAGTCGACTATTCTGCGTCATTTTTTAATTTATTAATTTCATTTATCTATTTAAAAGAAAATACGAAAATAGAAACTAAGCTTACATATAAATACGAAAACAATATTTCGAAAACGAAAGCGGACGTTTCATGGAATAGCTAAGCGATTTACTTCCCGTTAACGTCTATTGGCTGGCGTTAGAAATGACGTCATCCTGTCGTTCAACTTATGTGGCGGCAGCTATAAAAATTTTAAATAGATAATTTAAACTAAATCTTAATTGCTCTCACTGTCACTATCATATTCTGAAAGCGTTTCATCAGTTATCACCTTCAAATGTGGTCCAAAATTAACCGTGTGCAATAAAAAATATAAACAAAAGAAAGGCCATTTATTGATAATTTTTTAAGTGGGAAATTGATCGTAAGTGTGTGGGAAATAAATACCCTCCCCCCCACACACACGCACACTTGCGCACCTTAGAGAGAAATATGACCACACCTGATTTTCAGGAATATTAAAATAGCCAAAAATTGAATCTTAGAAATGAATAAATATGGCAATTTTATTGAAAGCAGCTTACTGTTTGTACATCTTGGTAAAAATATATACGCAGTTGTCACATACTGGCTATATATTGATGAGATTTTTTTAAACATCGAAACTTGACATTGATGTTTGATTGGATGTGCCTTGCACTTCACATCCCCCATAGGCAGCCATGTGGTGGTTGCCAATAGCACTTATGAGCGCAGGGGCGCTTGTGCGTTTTCTTGAATTAAGCATTATTTATTATTTTTTTATATAAAGCAATTCAATGTCATCAGATGAATTTTCAAACGAAGTATTAAAAAAATAAAGGGCGAATATAAAACATACCCTATTTATTGAAGAAGAAGATAATAAAAAATCAGAGGTAAAAAAACGCACATAGGATTCGAATCAGGGCACAAGACATGAGTCATGCGGCCAATTGAAATGCCTTCCACCGATAAAACTAACGAACTGGACGACTTTTGTTTATTTATCGCACGTTTCACAGATGCTACAAGCCGTGCCTGACTATACATAACAAATATTTCATAAACGAGGAACGAAAATCTAGCATAACAAATGTACCGACAGAGTAATCACGAACAGTAAATACAGGAAAGAAGGCAACCGATAAGAAAGGCCTGCCCAATTCGTACTGAGGCAGGGCTTGGAGGCTGGCAATAAGTGGCGATTGGGCAGGCCTTTCTTATGTAAAATTTTATGTAAGAGCTAATTTCACAACAAATTTAAATTTCCGGTGGTTACGATACAGTAATGTGATTAGGCCTTCCAATCGGCTGCCACATTGGCCAGTAGCCAAGTGGCTACCACCTGTTTGAAAGTTGTAGCCAAAATGGAATTTCTGGTAGCAATTGGCTACCAAAATATGGGATTTGACGAGCTCTGGTAATGAGACAGATCCCGCTGCTTCCATTCTCGGAAAGTAGATGCACAGGACTCCTTGATATCACACACTCATTGTAAGCAAAACTAGCTGCAGAAATGGCAGCACGCCGAGAGCTATCCACATTTGAACGGGGGATGATTGTTGGTGCCAGACGGATGGGTGCCTCAATGTCAGATGTAGCCAACACCCTGCAATTTTCCCGCACAACCGTTGCGAGAGGACACCCAACGAGGGGTTACAACCCATGTCGAACAGCGGACCGGCCGCCCACGCCTCATTGAGGCCAGAGGTGTTCGCCGGGTCACCCGACTTGTAACTGCTGACCGAAGGGCGAACGACAATTCGGCGAACCTTGACAGCTGCAGTCATTGGGAGAAGGAAGCCACGACGGGTGCAACTCTTGACAGCTGCACATCGTCGACAACGCTTAGCCTGGCCAACCAACATCGACACTGGACCTCTAAGAACTGGCGAGGAGTTGCTTGGTCCGACGAGTCACGGTTTCAGCCGTATCGGGCCGATGATCGTGTCCGTGTCTGGCGCAGACCACACGAAGCCATGGACCCCGCTTGTCAGTGGGGACCACTCAGGCAGATGGAGGCTCCAACTGGGGTGTTTTCTTTGGCATGCAATGGGTCCATTGGTGCATCTGACATCCACTCTGCGTGCTATTTCCTAGGTCGACCTGCTTGGGGACCACCTACACCCCTTCATGAACTGTTTTTACCCCACGGACGACGGCATCTTCCACACACTGCCCTTGTGAGACGGCAGTGGCTGGAGGAATATGCTACCGATTTCACGACAATGATTTGGGCTCCACGTTCCTCAGATTGCAATATTGCAGTCCCATTAATCCACCATTTGTGGACGTCATCGACACAACTGGTAAATGCAGCATCGTTATGGAGTGCAGTGGAGGCGCCATGGCATGTGGATGTGTTCCGTAGACTCTCTTCCACGACGGGTCACCGCCGTTATTCGGGCCAGAGGCGGCCCAATACGTTATTAGGCAAGTGTGCCCTGACTTCTGGTGAGTGGATGTATACTGGGTCTTAAATATTACTGCTGTACGGACCTAGGATCTTATCCTGGTTGCTCCTCATCTTGGGTCATGATCAAAATGAACCCCAAATTTTAATTTTTATTATTCTTATATGATCTTTTTGATTGAGTGGAAAATAAGTAGGATTTAATACATGTACTGTATATTAATCAAGTGACATGGTGAAACATTTGGTGAAACAGCACAGTGTCTGTCTGCTCTGAACTTCCAATAATCTGAGTGGGATTATACGCTACTTGGTTATTTGTTGTTGCAATTCGCACTCTATTTGGATGTCTTGAAGAAGCAAAACTTGGGCATTCATCACCTGGTGAGGTCTAACAGTCGGCGTTCTTCTTTTGATACGCGTGGATCATCGACTGTCCCCTGGGAACTTTGATGACCACTGGGTCACTCGGCACTTTCTCTCGTGAAACCGATACAGCGCCGAGCGAAGTGACTGTTTCCTCTGCCACCTTTCCATTGTATCGGTTTCGCCCGAGCAAGTGCTGATTGACCCAGTGGTCATAGAAGTCCCAGGCGCCCGTTGATGATCCAAGTGTGTCTCAATAGTCTGCTAACTCCCCATTACCCCCAGTTACTGCTCAATTTTAAATATTTTCAAGAAAATGTTAAGTTCCAAGATACTATCAGTTTTAATATAAGCCTGAATAACAGGAATTCTGTGCATTGTTACAAATTCCATTTTTTGTTATAATTCGTAAAGATGGAATGGGAACTTCAATAAATGTCTTAATGAACGTTAGATATATACATATTGTTGCATTGTTGGCCATTAGATACATATATTTTTGGTCCGTACATATTATTGGTTAATCTTATATATGACGGATATATTTGGGGCATTCCACGTCAATTCAGGCAGAAATGTTATTGTTTTGACATTTGACCTATAGGATTTTAATGAAATTTGGTATATACAGGGTGATTCAGTCAATTACTGACGATTTCAGTACTATGATATATTGACCATTAATGTTTACAAACTTAGCATTTTAGTATGATATTCTAGGCAGTTCGGAGTTTTTATTCCCGTGGAAAAGTCTTGATGATATGCTCAAAGTGGCCACCACGAACGTTTTGAACTGCTCGCAGCCGAATGGTGAAGTTGTTCATAACTCTATTCAGGATTTCTGCATCCACAAGGTTGCAGCAGTCGACGATGCGTTGTCGCAGCTGGTCTAGGGTTCTTGGTGCTGTAGTGAACACACTGTCTTTAAGGAACCCCAGAGATAAAAATCACATGGGTTTAGGTTTAGGACTCCTAGGGGGCCAAAGAAAGCCACCCCCGAATCGATCTGGAAACCTGTTTGAAATGACACGATTTCCGAATTTCTCATTGAGAAAGTCTAGCACTTCATTAGTCGTGTGAGGCCTAGCCCCATCCTGCTGAAACCATTGATGTCGAAGCAGTATACGCCTTCTTCGCAGCTCGGGGATGTTACGGTAAGCATGTGACGTTACGGTGCCCTCAAAAAAGAACGGACCAATGATGCCTCTTTTGGAAATCGCGCACCAAGCCATAACCTGTCGTGGATGAAGAGGTGACTTATGAATCTCATGAGGGTATAGATGAAGGAAGGATGCCACTTTTCCACAAAAGAATTTTAATAATCTTCATAAATGTATACAAAGGACTCATCAAAGGACTTTTCCACACCTTCTTGAGGACTCATCAAAGGACTCATACTGATGATGACTACCTGGTAGTTGAAATGTATATATTTATGAAGATTATTAAAATTCTTTTGTGGAAAAGTGGCATCCTTCCTTCATCTATACACAAGTATCCACAGATCATAAGGTCAGTTATATTTTATCTATTTTTTAGTTTTTTGACTCATGAGGGTGCTGGAAACCCCAAAAACGGACGTTGTGTTTATTAACGTCACCTGACAGATGGAAGAAGGCCTCATCTGACACCCACAGGTTGTCCACAATGTCCTGATTGGCTTCCATTTCTGCTCCAAACTCCATCGCAAATTGTTGTCGCTTCTGTCTTCTAGTCTCTGTTAACTCCTGATAAACATGGATCTTGTACGGGAACAGGTGTAAATCCTTTCTCAAAATTCACTACGTCGTGGTATACGACAGCCCTTCTTCAATGAATAGGCGGCGAGCAGATTTTTTGGTAGGGGAATCGACCAACCTTGTGCGAACATTTTCGACAACTTCGGCCGTTCGAACACGAGCTTCGCTCCCGCCTTTTTCTTGCCTTTAACACATCCAGTGGCACGAAATTGCTTGACAAAATCCATGATTGCTTGCCTGCCTGGTGCGTCTCGACATATATACTCCTTCCGGAACTTTCTTTGCACGGTTGCAGGTGATTTTGTTGATGAATACCATTCGACAACCTTGCATTTCTCCTCTGTTGATAAAGCGCCGTTGCAACAATACAAACTCCAACTATTTGAAATTCGATATGGCGCTCATATTCTTTCAATTGTTTATCCCTAAAGCACGTCAGTCGAGTGAAATGGTCAGAAATTGACTGAATCACTCGGTACAATTGCTCTATGGAGTTGGTAATGAATGACAAATATTATTAATTTTTTTTTCATTTTATGGAAGATACGGACATTTAAAAGTTTCGAAATTTGAGTGAGGGTCTTATCGAAGAAGTACTATAACTTCGGTTGTATTTTACTTAGATGTGATTGATGACATATGAAAGCTCTTTGAATGTAGATTCTATAAAAAATTTTGAAAATTATATTATGCATGCGCAAATATTTGAATTTAATAACAATATTCTATTTATACAACTTTCTCAAATGGTGTGGGTATGTTTTTTTTCGTTTAAAAATTATTAACATCTTACACATACTTTCATAAATCTATACAAAAAATTCAAAACTGTGTTTTCCTCCGTTTTGAAGATATTAATTTTTAAAGCTCGAGTTCCAAGTCATAATACATCCGTTTGTATGTTACAGTTCTTCAGATGGACAAAGCATCCTAAGAAATTTTGTGATAATATCCGATTGTTTTAAAAATTATACAGCTGTTTTTTATTTCTCTCAATGTGAACTCCTTAAGATTTTAAAAGAAAATTCACTAAATGTAGAGAAGATAAGAGGGTTGGTCGAAAAGTAATGCCTCCATTACTGCAACTTTTTATTTGTTAACCGATTTTCAAAATTCTTTTTGTATCTGTTACTTACATTTGTCCTCTATATAATGCACTATTCACATTTCGACATAGTCCCCATCCTTTCTACGCATTGCACCAACGCGTGACCACTCGGGTGAACCCGTCAGAGAGGAATTCGGGGTTGTTGTCGACACTAGGATAAATATAATATATGCAATCTACTATATCATAAACGAGATTTTGGAATTTCTGCAGAGCGGCAATATTTCACCACATCTCATGGGAAGGGGCCAAGTGACGGATTAGGAGGAACACTGAAAAGATTAGCTGCCAGAGCTAGCCTTCAAATGCCCCCAGAAAATCAAATGCAAATTCCAAGGAAGAGACTTCTGTTACATTTCAAAGGAAGAGATACAGGTATATGAAAAAAGATTACAGAATAGATTCGATTCAGCCAGAGCTGTGAAACGGATAAGAAATTATCATATGGCGGTACCTTTATCTGAATTCCATGTTACAGGATTATCTGAATTCAAAAGTTACTCTACAGTGGCTGGTCGGAGGTGGAAATGCACGCAACCGGCCTCACGACATCGGCTAGCGCTCAGTTTCATGTTGTGATATTTGCTAAACTTCAGCGGTGAAATCCTCCTTCAGCTCGGAAAAAATGTGCGGATTTTTGCATACACTTTACCTTTCAAGGCACCCCAAAAGAAGAAATCGGCAGGTGTGTGATCTGGAGAGCAAGCAGGCCAGATGCCACGCGAGATGATTCGATCAGCAAAGACGTCCTGCAGAAAGTGCATTGATGTGTGCGCTGTACACGTTTCCATGCACTACTGCACATTAACTTTTGAATCACCCTGTATAAGAAGCCTGTATCAACTTCAGCTGCTTCTGTAATTCATCTCGTCCTTCAGAATAACTCAAAGTGATTGACTCTGAGGAAATGTGAGGTAAATATACTTTTTTATTACTAACAATTCGACATCATAATGTAAATTTACATATATTTTCCTATTAAATTATCTTCTTATTTAACAGGTACTTTTCTGACTTCTGAAAAAACAAGTCTAAAGTTCTAAGAAACATTTTTCCTATTGATATAATTATTTTTTAATGCTACTATTGATTTTATTTTTCGTTTAATTATAATTAATACTATTTATAATTAATAATACTATTTATATAAATAATAAAACGTAAATAAATGAATGATCTCAAGATTACACGCTTTCTCTTTGTATGAGTAGTCAATCCCTACCACCTGACTCCCGCTGCTTTGAGCTCAAGCTTTAAAAATTAATATCTTCAAAACAGTGTTTTCAATTTTTTTGTATAGTTTTTATGAAAGTATGTGTAAGATGTTAATAATTTTTAACGAAAAAAAATACCCACCATTTCAGAAATTTGCATAAATAGAATATTTTTTATTAAATTCAAATATTTGCGCATGCGTAATATAAATTTCAAAATTTTCTATAGAATTTATATTTAAAGAGCTTTCATAGGTCACCAATTACATCTTTCTAAGTAAAATATAACCGAAGTTACAGTACTTCATAGATAAGGCCCTCACTCAAATTTCGAAAATTATAATATCCATAACTTCCCTAAAAATATATAAAATTTAATAAAATTTGGTATTCATGACCCACTCCCTAGGGCTAATATATATACCAAATTTTATTAAAATCCAAGAGGTCAAGTTCCAATGCCTGCCTGAACTGAAGTGGAATAAACCATTTGCGTTTGATTTTACGTAAAGAATTTGGAGGGATTGAGAGAATGAAAATGAAATTGAGTTGTTTCATGCATACAGAGAAAGAATATCCCAACAATTGGTAAATTTTTAAGAGTGGTTTTAAGAAAAGAAATTTCACGTCTCGCGGATCATTCTAAGCCTTTAATGATTTGTTAATTTTTATTTTAACGTCATTAAATTTTAAGCGATAAAGAAGGTGATGAAACACAACCACTTCCCACAATATTATTTATTCTAGCGAAATATATATACCTGATTAAAATAAAAAATATTGTGGGAAGTGGTTATGTTTCATCCCCTTCTTTACTCTAAGTAATATCCACAATCATAAGATAATTAATTTGCATTCTCTTTTAAGCGATCTTTCGGTAAATAGAAGAATTATAACAATAAATGAGTTCCAACTAAATCTCTTTTCTAGAGTGTACGTTATAACATTAATCAATTTTAATATTTTTACATTAAATTATAAAAACATTTAATATGTAAGAAAAATGAAATAGCCATACATTCATTCTACTTGAGGTCCTCCTACTTTTACTGTATTAATTCAAATCACTTCAATATTTTACCAGTTCTTTTTAATTATACTGGCCAACAAAATATAAGATTTTTCTTGTGACAAAATGAAAATGGGTGATTTTTGGTAGTATTTTTTCTGCTGATTGCGAATATAATTTTTAAATTTCTCTAGCACGCACAATGAAACATTTTTAAATCATTCACTGTTTGGGGCCTGGTAAATTTCCTTGCGGCCCCAAAATATGGATACTTTAACAATGTAGCCGCTTCTCTTCACTCCCATCACTTTAACATAGAAGTCTCGATGTGCATAACTTGGAAACTTGACGTGATAGAAAAAAAATCTAAAAGCAGATTCGGATTCTACCTACAAATTACTACTAAGACCACTTTGTGTGGTCTTAGTCACAAAATGTGTGTTGACTAGTGTTATTTATTTATTCTTTGTCACTGTTTTACACGAATCTATTGGGTATGAAAAAATGGCCTAATAAGGTACACGTTTTCAAGACGGGAATGGATTATATATAATATTGGGAATGATTCTAATGATGTGTGGGAATGGATTGGAATATTTCGTGTGAGTTAGTTAAATCTATTGAGACGATTTTGAAGTTACACCGCATGAGGAATAACGAATGGAACAATTTCAAGACTTCTAAAGTTTTTGTAGCTCCATTGACAGGAGGACGTACTTCTGTATTTTCGCATAGAATATTTGTATATCAATGAGGGGAATGTTCTTAAATTTTTTATTCATAGCAATTAGAGCTGATCTATGAGTGCCATTTGGTTTTGTCCGATTTGTACATTTGTATTCTGTAGAATGCCTAAAAAGCATGCCTATTCTGTTTTTGAGCGCCTTTTGGACGCATCTCAAATGCCTAATGTGGGGGGCATAATGACGTTGTGGAGGGACGCCGCGTGCTCCAGCTTCTGGTTCCCAATTAACTTTTTCATTTGTGTCGGTCGTCAATAACCTTTAAATGGGGTCGGGTTTTGCGTTGCTGCTAGCCCTCGCGCATGAAACTTAAAGTATGCTTGATGCTTTGGGCAACTTTGATCAATCCTTGCTTGAATTCTATAGGAGGTTACCGTGGCCCCCTTCTTCGCCGATTAAAGGATCCACTTGATGCGTTCTGTTAGCGTTGAGTTTTGGAAGCCGACCTTATCCCATGTATACCTTTCGGAAACGCTATAGGTTTCCGCCCCCACGCCTGGCCAGGCTTACGTATTCGCTTTACACAATAAGTTTATAGGGATTCACTGCGGGAGATAAGTATCGTGCTGGGCTTCTGAGTTTATTTTTAACCTTGCAGATGGGAGTCTTTCAGTTTCGCCCCTTCCTTCGGTTTCCGTTTGCGCCTGGGTTCTCCCGAAAGCATGACGACTATGGTCTATCTTCTCAGTACCATACGACTCGTCTTATACAATCTCTTTCTGATTCTTCTGATGCCTGCTAGTTTGTTTCGTTTGAAACAATATTACGAAGTGCTTGTGCTACCGGTAAGCTTGTGTGGTGGTATCTTATCTCTTCGCGGTTAGAAACGTTGAGTAAAATATTAAATATTTATTATGTTTTATTTTCTATTTTCAGAAATCGTTTATAAAATCTCGCTTTTAGTTGCGATTAATTGTTAAAATCAGTCTTCTGCCGTTATTACTTTATTATTTTAGTTTTAGTTGTAATAGTAATTGTTGAGGCTGAGCCGAATGTTCTGTTACGAGGATTTTTCTGGGTATAACGTTTTTGGACACGCGTCAGGGCGCGAGGTCAGAACGGGCGTGAATTAGCTGTGCTCACGCACAGGAAAAAATGGGTACTGAGTCAGTCTGGAAAATTTTGTGATGGCGAATGTTGATTGCGGCAGTGGGAATCTGGGACAGTTGACAAAAACTCTTTGAAGTAGCGGTACCCAGCCCTATCGCTAGTGCTAGTGGTCTGATCACTATTCGAGGTGAAATTTTTTGCTTTTGCTCTGCTCCTAGCCAACGCAAATCGACGGAGGGTCGTCCGAATCGGTAGAAAACGTGCCCGCGGGTCGACAGCATCGACCTACATATGCCTGGATCATTCCCGCGTCGATCGGACATGGTCATTAAAATTTCATAACTTGACAATGCGTCAGAGTTATTTTTCTTTCATAACATAACTTGATTTTGTGTTTTTAATTCGCAAGATCGATATTAATATTTATTATGAAGCTTAATGAAAATAAAACACTTAAGCCTTTATATTCAAAAAGTACCTTACCTTCTATTTATCAGGTTTCCTTCAGAGATAATACTAGATCAATGAAACATGCATTATAATAATCTGAACATACACTATCGAGATTAAAGCACCTGTTTACTTACATCGAATTCCGAATACAAGTGCTTGTATATTCCGATAACTATCGGAGGAAAAAAATAAAATAACCATACATTAAAGGAAAAAAAACGCCATTCATCGATATACGAAGTTCTATTAACAGGAAATATTATTTCCGTTTCATTGCGTTCACAAGCACGCTATAAACAGATGGAGATAAACACAATAGTGTCACCTGAATAGACGTTTTGTCGTGACTGAGTTTCATCACCATGCGGTAAACATAATCAGATTAATCATTGTTTTCAATTTTTACCTGTTGGTTAAAATCACCATCATTCCAATACAGAGGGTCAGTTTAACTTAGCCAATTTTGAATGATTGTCGCTTAACGTAAGCCCCTTCTCCACCGCCGATTAAGTTCAGTGTAGAGATGAAAGGAAGGAAACCACTTGTCCAAAAAACGAATTTTTATATACCATAGATGTACACATTTCGGCTACTAAGCAGCCATCTTCAGTATGAATTTTCCTTTCATCTCTACACAAGTATCCACAGATTTTTAAGGTCAGTTTGTTATATTTTTGTATAATTTTATCGGTTATGTTCAGTGTGTTTTCCCTGATTCCTGGCAATATCCCGGTAGCGTAATTTCTATGCTAGCAGATTCTGCAAGACGGCGAGAGGAATTTTATTTCCATACCTCCTTGCACACTTTCCAATTCCAGCAATCCTTGGGGCGATTCCTTCCGAGGCCCCTTTTGAAAAGGCCAAAGCTACAAAAGTCCGTGGGGGGTGCGTCAGATGACTTGACAAGGATAACAGAGAAGGGTATTGCATAAATGACGGTCTCTTCTTCCATTTGTGCCATGAAATTGTGTTGGGCGCGCCGTATGGCTGGACGCCTTATCTAGATGAATTTTATTGCTCTCCTCTCCATAGAGGATCTCTTCCGTTTAAAAAGGTTTCAAAATATTCTCCTGGTAGTAATTTGCATTCACCTTAGCGTTTTACCACCCGACGATTTTGCATCCGTCTTTTTGAGCAGTACCCGGCCTTCATAATGAAGCCTTTCGGAAAACTTTCACGATATTTGCGCACCCCATCAGTCCGGCCTTTCGCATCTACTGGACGGTAGGCAATTGCACGAACCTTACCACAACCTGTAAGGTAACCCACGCTTCATCCAAAGTGATAACATACCGCTATTTTTCGCCCGCAAGGTAGCCTTCGTAGAGTTTGCGAGTGTTGGTTTTGCGTTCACGGATGTGTTGTTATGGAACTTGGGCAGGCCTAAATTGCGTTTAATTATGCGGGTTACCGTTGACGCAGATGTTCCTGCCTTCTTGTGTCGGAGGGTTTTCTTGTGTTACCAATACTCTTCTGATCTGTTGAGTGTGTCAGGTGAACGGCTTGAGTGAACTTATCTTCCGAGATAGCTTTTCATGGGTGAACTTGTCGGGAACGCCCGAATTACGTATGTCAGCTAGAATGGAGTTAACAGCAGCCTTCGATAACGAAATTTCCTCCGTCTTGCACTGTTGCACGATGCGTACGGCACAAATTCCGCCTTGGAAAACGCTTGTAAGTACCCTCTCCAAAAATCAATAATTTATCTAGTCATGTTGTGAAGTTTCTGCGCTCGTTTCCTGCTATAAATATTTATGGAATACCCACTGATACACCATCTGATTTACATAGCTCAGGCGCATTCCATTGCCGGTGAGGGGTGTTCAAAATCGGCTGAGTTAAGGAGAATGGCCCTCTGTAGAAGTTTGCAAGGAAAAGAAAAAAATAGTTCATCGGCTTCGGCAATATGCTTAAAAACAACAATCAAAATGAAACGATATAGATGTTTACCGCTAGGTTTCGGCGCAACACTTTTTAACATGGCTTGGCACATCTGTGTTTTTCTTCATAAGCTGTGGCTAGACTGCACACGCGAAATTTTTCAACCACGCTGCAATTCGCGCGAGAAAGATGTTGCAAGAGTTTTTTGTTTGAAACAGAAAAAGTAAACCTCACATGCGCTGAAAACCCAAATAGCTCCCCAGCATTAGTGGACTGGTCAATGAAAGCTATTAGTACATCCCGTCTGTAATGCAGTGTTGCCACCACGGTTTAAGATAAACCCTATTACCGTTGTTGCCAGTTTATATTCAAATGTGAATTTTTATGATTTTGATGTTATAACTTATTTAAATTTGGTTTTATGGGGTTTAATTCAGATATTTTATCGATGTTTAGTTTTTCAATTAAATAATCATTTTCGTGCTTCCCATAATCCAAGTGAATTTTTACAATTAAGATGTTATACAGTATAAAAATCTGGATTTAATCGTTATAATGAGCCAGTTTGGGGTTATT
>JAHWFO010003044.1:0-12789 GCA_023313115.1 Rhysida immarginata
CTTTCTGTTCAACAGGAAGTAAGAAACGCAACCTTGTTATTAAAACAACAGCCAAGAAAAACAAACTACCTTAAACCAGGCCTTTATTAAGGCCGAGCAGCCATTTAATTTGCGGAAGGATCATTATTGTGAACCTGTGGAAGGATCAATAGATGATATTCAATAAAATAGTCTCCTAAGAGGTAGATAAATTCTCATGTTTTTCTCTTTATATCAAATATCACTTATTAACGTTGAAAGAACACAAGCAAAAAAATAAAAAGTGGCGAAGTGGAAGTTAGTCTGAGGCTGATGGAAATGGTCTGATGCCTCCGCAAACAGAGCATTTGGAGCCGGCGACAATAATTTAAGTCCAAAACCTGTATCAAACATTCAGAATTTGCGAACTCGTCCTGGACCATCGGAATTTTAAAGCATAATACAAGAAAACTATAGACTGTAGAAAAGAATGTCTTGACATACGAGAAGCTAGGAATATATTAAATTAATTTAAAGAAATCTAGATGCGATTTACATGATTAATAATGATACAAAAGTCATTGTTCAAATTGATTTTCTTAATTAATGAATTGATTGTAAAAACAATACAATGTTCTAATTATATTTAAAGTTTTGGCGAAATAACGAAAACTGTGGACAATGATTGCCCAAACAACCAGGGAGAAAACACCATTCCAGAAAACGACTTTTAATTCATGTATGTACATTGCGGGGGCAACACCGCTTTCATCAGTGTGATGCAGGAGATCTGATCAACAGAAGATCTGATCAACAGAAGATCTGATGATAAAGGGTCGGGATACAGACACTGAATTAAAAGTAATAATTTTTACACACTACCCAATCGGGCAAGTTTAAAGAATTATCACGAACCAATGTGGTTAATTTTACACAATCATACAAAGCAGAATTATACAATAAAAGAATGAATAAGATAAGAGGAGCCATATACACTGGTTGGAAGAAATTAATCGGACACTTAAGATTTTAGACGTTTTGACGAATTATTCTGAAATTTCAGGGGTGTAAAAAGGATGTTACACCACATATATTTCAGCGAAGGTTTTCTCCCGAAGGCAAATAGGGATTGTTTGAAATCGCCCTGTAAAAGATAATGCATTTTAGCTGCAACATGTGGTTAAGAGGCTTGTTTTACTTTTCTGTGTTCATTTGTATGAGAATAGCACGTATATTCATGGAGATATAAAGGTTTCTTTAAAAAGGTCGAAATGTTTTCGTAAGTTTTTTGTTTATAACACGCAGGATTTTCAACACAATGTTTTCAACCCAATGCAATGCCATGCCATTTACAGGAAACTTGACAAACTACAGTACAGACAACACCCTGCAATCAGAATAAAAAAATATTAAATATTTGATGAAATGTGAGCATTTTTACTAAAAACTAGCGAAAGATTTCGGGTTCCAACTTGCACACAAAAGTGAAAATATTTTTAAACATTTCCTATGTGAACCAAAGGATTCGATCCCATTAGAAGGTAAGGAAGGAATATATAAGTTATTTTGTAGCTCGTTTGATAGTGTTTACTACGAACAGTCTAAAAATGGTAATTAGAAAAGAATAAAGGAGCACTTTGCTGACATAAAAATCGCAACATTCGGCTTCTCTAGCTTTTGGATCATATTGTTGACCAAGAGCATAATTATGACGATAAGGCGGTAAAAGATTCTCCATTGCACAAAAAACCCACAAGTTACTGAATTTTTAGGAGTCCATTAAAATCGCCAATGAGCAACAGTCGAAGTTGCAGGTCGCTGATTCGAAGTGCATGGCAAGGCATCTCCAGACATAATAATATATGGCTCGTTTTATCTTATTGGTTATTTTGTTGTATAATTCTGCACAGAATGACTGTGTAAAATTAACCACATTGGTTCGTGATATATTATATCTGCCCGATTGGGTATCTTTGCAAAGGTATGTGAAATTCTAGTCTACAAAAAAACTCGTATATCACTGGTCCCTTATGAAACATGATGCTCAGCATGCTTTCATTAATGGGAGATCAGTTGAGAGTAACTTGTTTCAGATAGCCCAGTAATTCTGACAGTCTTTGAGTTACGCGGTCAGGTAGATATTGTTTACCTAGATGGAGGAAAAATATCTAAATCTTGGGGTTCGAAGATGCATATTTTGGATTCAATTTTATTTATGATGAATGAGTTCATTATTTTGACTCTTTCTTTATTGTTTAAATTTTTACCCGAGAACCGGCGGCCGTTATCCGAACAAATTCTCGCTCCACTCGAGTCCCCAGATTGGCCTTTAGAACTATTCCGGAGACAAGCTTAGCAAGGTATTATGCCTTGCTATTCCAGGGAGGTGACTAGACTCGCATTCCTGAAGGATGTGAAACGCGGTTTCGGGACGTTGATGACACCTACGGCAAAGTTTAGAGTCTGGAAACTGTGACTGCTTCTCAGTAAGCGTCCGGCACGAGACAAGATAAGATCAAAGTCTCAGTGCCTTTACGCAGTCACCCTGACTTATAACTTTGCTTCCGGCCCGCAACCAAGAATTTGATAATGGGTCCCGAGTGAAGGCGAACAGATCTTTCGTGGCATAACGGCCTTTCTCAGGTTCTGAGCTCCGCCCACCAGACACAGAGCTTGATAGACATGCTTTCTGCAATAAACACCCACTGGAATACCGGCATCCTCATAAATCCTTACGATATATTACGAAATAACAGATAAATTCAACACTGCAATGGCGACTGAGGATCTGAGTCGCTCAAGACGATCAAAGGCCTGAACTTGGGCCTTGACAGCTAAGGTTTTTCCCTATATTTCATATACTTGAGCTGGTTCGGGAACCCCACGGGCAAATGCAACCAGTGCTCACCAACTATTCGGATCTTTTCGTCAATCCAATTAGCACTGGTGCGGGCGAACAGCAAGTTCCCCAAGGCGTATAAAACCTTCGGGAGAACTACCGTTCACAAAAAGTGCATAAGTTGAAAAGGTTTCAACGCCCCTCCTCTATGGGTTTCATCTTGACAGCAGGGCCTTTTTCCGCGAAGATGTTGAAGCCGAGGTTGTTAATATGTTCGCCAGATTGGAGAGGAAGAATAAATTTCTACTCTCCAATTCCATCATCCGTATACGGTACGTTAAACAGCCGTCTGAATCGTAATCCCAACCGGGATACCTGCTCTTGGTATGATGCAAAATCAAACCCTGTACAAACAACCTAAACCCCCGATTATTGTTAGATAAAAGCATAACATTGGCCCCTGCCGACGCGAAGAAGAAGTATTAGCACGATTTCGCATAGGATACAGCAGGCTTACACATTGCTACCTTCTTAAAAATGATACGCATCCTTTATGTCCATGCAAGGCTCCCGTCACTATTAAGCATATTTTAACAGAACGTACATTAAGCTAGACTTTGAATTCATCTCTGGACCTTAAAAAACCTACTGCCGCATTTTCATCGAAAGACCCATCTTATATCTATATATACGCGGGGAGATCAAAAAGTAAGTTGAACTTCCACAGTAAGGCCATTTATTACACAACCTATACAAAAGCAACACGGCTATAGCAGCATACAATGTAGGTTCACTTTTTCCCAAGAGACCCTAAACATTTATCCGAACGATCAATTGTGAACGTTCTGTATAGAATTAACAACAAACTCGTTTCAAAGGCAATTGTTTAAAGCCGCCCGAAGCTCGGTAGATATTATTACCTAACCTAACTTAACAGCGTGATGTTATTTTCTTACTTGTCTGTCTATCCACCCATCTTTCACTCTGCTTTATTCGTTGCCTGCCCATATATGTCTATCTATACTTAACTATTTACCTAAATACATATCTAATCACATACATACATACATTTTTTATCTACTTCTTTACCTACCTACCTACCTACCTGCCTACCAGTCAATGAATCTATCTACTTCTTTACCTATCTGAATATATATAAGTATAGCTATGTATGTATGTACCTACTTACCATCCTATATCGTTTCTGGTGCGAATGCGAGAGCAGATCTCTTTAAAAACCCTCAGGTGGTATATTCTAATATACATATGTACTTACTTCATAATCGTGCATCCCATAATGGAGTATGGAAATAATCGGTTTCCAGGCCAGCTTTTTCCTGAAAAATAAATTTAATATGAAATTTTAGGCGAAAAGGACACTGAAAATTATACTTCATAAATTTAGAGAAATACCACCTCGTTTTTAATGAGATCGTTATCGTTGACCACTACGAAATATTTGTGTCCTTCAAATTCTCAAATGCGTATCGGACTTATCCGAGACTATTCCTATTTCAGAGGGCTGAAGTTTTTTTTTGTAATTTATGGAAAATGGTAAAGGAAAAAAGCTGCCTAATGATGTGGAAAAAGTAGAGAAACAGGCGATGAAATGCGAAGATCCTAAATTCATCATTCTTGAATTGGTAGATGGGACAGCTTTCTCATCTCTCTCGCCTTTTGTGGTGGATAGGGCTATAAAACGACTTATAGGGAAGGTAAAGTCTGTACGGCGCTATTTTCAAAATAGCCTTGTAGTGGAAGTTTTTACCTCCAGACAGGCCCAACTTTTGTTGGAATGTGACCACCTAGGTAAGATAAAGGCTAGGGCTTACCCCCATCCATCCTTGAATTTCTGTAAGGGGGTCTTTACGAGCAAAGATCTAAGTTCTATGAAAGACGAAACTCTTTTAAAAGAATTAAAAGACCAGGGGGTTAGAGGCATTAGACGTTTCACTTCTAGAAGGAATGGGGAGGTCCAACTTACTAGTTCTTTCCTTGTAACGTTTGAAGGAAATATTCTGCCCGATATGATAAGTCTGGGATATTTAAAAGCACGTGTTAGACCGTACGTGCCGTATCCCCTACGTTGCTTCCAGTGTTTGAAATTCGGACATATAAAAATGAACTGCAGATTTCCTGCACTTTGTGGCAGATGTGGAAAACAAGGGCACGAGAGGGATACCTGTGATTCTACACCCTGGTGTAGTAATTGTAAGGGTGAACATTCCGCTATCTCTCGGGATTGTCCAATTTGGAAAGCTGAAAAGGAAATACAGACAATCCGTATTAATAATAAGTGTACATATTTGGAGGCAAAACGGACATATAACACTCGTAGAGAAGGATCTTCGCGATCCTATGCAGGAATGGTAAAACAAACGAGATTGACAAAATCGGTGGGAACTATGACAGTTATTTCACCATTGAAGGAACATAATAACCTTCCGAAATTTCAGCCCTCAAAAAGTGATACAGAAATTAGTAAAAAGAAAGTGGAAAAAAAAGACAAAATAAAGGAAAAGCCTAAGGAAGTTCAAAAGAGTTATAGAATACACAAGGAGAATGATAAAAATGAAAGGAAACGTCAAAGCGATTGCAAAAGTCCAGAAGAACAAAGAAAGCGACGATTGGATATCCCAAGTGAAGAGGATCCTCCTGCGGGCTCAGAAATGAGTTCATCATCTGAGTTCGAAGTCGACGTACCGGATAGAAGTACTTCGACATAATCGACAGTGATCATTTAATTTAAACAGTTTTTATAAATAACCGTATCTTATTGGACAAAACAGTTTTTAAATAGTAACATAGCTTCATGGGATTTTAAATATGTAATACTATTGATTTTAATTCTGGTAGTTTTTATTTTTGATCCATATTTTAGATTTTTGCTTAGTATTGGAGTTATTTTATCAGATTGTATATAATTATTTGTTTTACTTTGTGTTGTATGTCGTTATGTTGCCTCTTGTGTTTGTGTTTCATTTTTTTTATTAAGTTTTTTAGCTGAGTAAGCCAAACATAAACTGTGGATTTAAACTTTTTGTCGGGCGCAAAATGGCCATAGCAGCCGACGCCCTAAAATTTCAATCAATCAACCAACCAACTACTTACATAAATACCTACGTACCATCCCTATGGCGTTTCTGGTGCGAATGCGAGAGCAGATCTCTTTAAAAACCCTCATACATATGTACTTACCTCATAATCGTGTATCCCATAATGCAGTATGGAAATAATCAGTTTCCAGGCTAGCTTTTTCCTGAAAAATAAATTTAATATTAAATTTTGGTCGAAAAAGACACAGAAAATTATACTACATAAATTTAGAGAAACACCACCTCGTTTTTAATGAGATCGTTATCGTTGACCACTACGAAATATTTGTGTCCTTCAAATTCTCAAATGCGTATCGGACTTATCCGAGACTATTCCTCTGGAGCTCTCCTGAAGGGACCGCATTTGTACGGACAACATGAGCATCCAGGCCATGAGAGTGGAGAGCGCTCTTCTGCTCGGACGTCTTAGAAACAGCCAACTGGCGGCCGACGGCCGTTTCTCCTTACTGGCGACAGGAATAAAGGTATTTGAGAGAAAACGTGGATGGAACAGTGAAGAAACGAAACAGTTGCACTGGCAGTGAATCTAGAACCTCCTGCTGGTGCTCTCCAGATCGCGGAGAAGTGAACTTGTAGGAGTAAGGATCTCTTTTTTCCCATTTTCCGCTGCAACGGCCGGCAGTTCTGTCGAAATCGCCACTCGCCGCGCAGACTCCGTTTTTCATTTGTTGACGGCGATAGCCCCGCCGCTCGTTCCAAAATGTTGCTAAGCCTAACTTTTAATAGGCTTAAGAGTCCATTTCGCAAAAAATCATCTCTGATAGCCCAAAATTGGTTTGTAGGCGTTTCAAGCCATTTAGAAAGGGCGAGATTTTCGCTGACCTTGGGAGATTGTTATTTTTCCTTTAGCGCCCACCTTTATCTAGGGCTTTCCGCCCCTTTGCTATCAGCTCACGGCCATACCACGTTGAAAAAACCGCTAAACGTTCCGCACAGCGAAGTTAAACAACGGTGTTTTATCAAATAGGAAATAATCACATTTGAAGGTGTTAGTATCCGTTGCTGTTCCAACTGGGAAGACCTGAAAAGGCCTTTCATGCCCTAAGGCAGTCAAGAACATAAAAAAAACAAACACCAAACACAAACTACACAGCAATCACTTGCAATCAACAACAAACACCATCATAAACAAGGAGCTACACATCTTTCTACAACCCATACACACAATCACAACAACAAAAACCACAAAAGACCCACAGAAAGGAAACTCAAACTTCAACTTAAAACAAAAGCACAATAAAGTATCCAACCCTCAAAACAAACAACCCACTCAATGATAATCTTCCCCAACCACCTCCCACCAGCCCCCAAACCAACCCTTCCCAAAGAAACACAACCAAACCCCAAAAGACCAAAAAAAAAAAATCACCACCACCAAGAGAGACACCACCATACACGTAAACCAGAAAAACCATTTATCCACACCCCTAGGACCAGAAATAGGAAAACAGGAACCACTCACACAGTAGCTAAGTAAAATTTAAGCACTCAGAAAACACACTAAACAGAGCACTGCCACTCCGAACAACCCACCAAACCGGAAACCCCCAACCCCCAGTCCTTTAAATTCACCAGCCCCTCAAAAGGCCACCAGCCAAACAAACAAACAAACAAAGGACGCTGAGCCCAAAAACAAACCACTCCCCACATTAAAAAAAAAAAGAACAAACCTCCTGCCCCACCCGAGCTTCACTCACCCCTACCCCATCTCCCGCCAAACCAAAGATTATACAAAACTATTTTAAACAAAAATATATGACCAAACCCAACCCAAACCCGTGTTCCCAATCGACCTACCCAGGCATATCAGCCGGAAAAAGCAATAAAAAATCCGCCGCCTTTAGGCGCGGCAAAGAAGCCATCATAGTTTTCCCGTAGAGCCGTCGAAAGGTCTTCCTAGGCAGCCAATCAAAGGCCACCCGGAGGTGGAAGGCAATCGTATAGTGTAGTCTCTTCCATAAAGCTTCAGCTGTCTACCTGATTCGAAGTAACCTGTCTACCCGGGCTTGTCGAATCAATTGCTTGATAACGTTAACCACTAAACAAAACGAGAAAACCAAATCCAAAGAAACTGGCAAAGGATGAAAAAACCTGATTACCTGAACGGTCACCCGACCCTGGCAGCAGAAAACCTTTTCCACCACCCTCCACAGCTGGGCTGCCAGAGGGCACTCAAAGAACAAGTGCTCTTGGGTTTCCCTCCTCCCACAGTGCACACAGCCGTCTGAGCGATGTCGCCCCCATTCATACAGAGTGGTATTCGTAACAATCACTCCATGGGCCAATTTCCATGCCGTAACCCAAGAGACGGCATTTAAACAACCTAACTTAACACGCCCCCAAATTTCTTTCCAGGGTAGGTGTGGATGTAGCAGCATAACTTTGCTGTAAACGTCATGCTGTAACGCAGTATAGAACTCCCTATACTGTGGCACAAGATCCAGAGTAGATTGAAAAACTTTGAAACTGCGCCGTAAAATAAACAACTTGGCCACCAGATACTGGGGGACCTCCAGCCTGTGGGCATAGCGATTTGCACTCCACTCCGGGAGAACCGGTCGCAAAGACCAACGAAAATAAAGAATGGCTTAACCAAGCCAAACCAGGGAACTTTCCCGAAAAGCTCCGCGGAAAAAAAAACGAGCAAAAGAGGCGTGATTAATTCGCTCTGGCGATGGAATACCCAGGCCTCCCCTTTCTGGAGAACAACTCAATACAGCTCGAGAGACGAACTCCCAACGCCTGCCAGCCCCCCATACAAACCCATACAGGAGCCTCGTGATATTAACGCCTACCTGAGGGGGCAAGAGATAAATAGCAGAAATAAAAATCAACCATGGCGTTACGTACACTTGCAGGATCCGCGCTTTCACCTTCATGGAAAAAATGGACGAACTGAGTCTAGTGAGAAAAGACTTGACCTTGTCCTGCACGCCCTGCCAAGCCAAAACGGCCATATCCTCCGTAAAATAACCAGTCAGGGAAATACTTGCATTAGCCCACTTAATGGGGAAGGATTTTAACTCTGAAGCTGCCCACTCTCCCAAAAAAATGCCTTCTCGAAGTTAAGACGACTTCCTGTAACTATCGAGAAATCCTTAAAAACAGCAAAGCTCGACTTGAGCGAATGCCCGTCTCGTGCAATACGACATAAATCATCAGCATACGCTAAAATCCTAATTTCATTTATCACATTGGGAACTCGATACCCCACTATCCCCGGATCAGAAGCAATCCGCCTGATGACAACCTCAATGTAGCAAACATAGAGGGCAGGCGACAGAGGACAACCCTGGCGCACACCTCTCTGCAGATCAACTGAACTAGAAAGGAAACCATCCACGAAGATCCTTGTCTGAGCCCCTTCATACAGTTTCTTGATCCAAAGAATGAACCTATCAGATAGTCCAAACTTAGAGAAGACCTTCCACAATAAAGGTCGATGCACCGAATCGAAAGCCTTGTGCTGGTCCAAGCTCAAGATGGCAGTGCGTTTGTCATATTCCTTCGCTTCCATTACGATGTGGTGGAGAAGGGTCGGATTATCCTGCACCATACGGTGCGGAATGGAACACTTTTGCTCACGGCCTACATAGAGTGGAAGAACAGACTGCAGACGGAATGCTAAGACTGAAGCCAAAACAGGACCAATACAATCCCAGAAGGTCTTGTAAAACTCATACGGGAGGCCGTCGGGCCCAGGAGACTTATGGGGCTTAGTTCATCTCAATGCTTTAAATAATTCTTCCGATGTAAATTGCTGGATCATAGGCTCCCCAACGCCTCCCAAACTAAAAGGAATATCCTTAACCCAACCATCCAGGAGCGTTCCCGCATCCCCATCCGAAGAAGAGGGGGGAGTAGGCCGAGAAAATGTCCACGTAGTACAGCCGAGCTCCATCCACCAAATTAGCCCCTTGGTAAACATGACCCCTATAAAAAACCGCTCCGTTAATAGAACTAATCGAAGGGGAGGTTCCCTTTAAAACAAAGTCCGCTGGCACTTGGACCTCGCTAACTAGCTCAGCTATCCTTGACCGATGGAAATAGCTTTCTGCCTGCCTGAGCCGTAGGGCCATCAACTCGTTCTTTATCTGCTGGATATACGGACTGAAAAACTCATTAGGGGCCGAAGCATAAAGAACCCGCAAGCTATTCCGCAACCGGCGCACGACCTTATTCTTGGCCGCAACAACCCGGAATGACCACTTGCGCCACCATCTTCAACTTGGTCTTCTTCCACCATTCCGAAGAAAAATCACAATCCTTAACAAGGCGCTGCCACCAAACCACAAAATCATCCTTCACCTCGCTCCTATCCAACAAGGAGACATTCCCTTTCCACCACCACCTCCCCCTCCCCCTCCTAAGATCCCTCCGGAGATTAAAAGACCAAACCAGTCCCCAATGATCCGAAAAACAATTAGGGAAAACTTCAATAGATTTGGAAGAAATTGCCAAACTACGGCTAGCCAAAAACAAATCGATACGGCTCGATGACTGAGGAGACACACACGTGAAGCCCCTATCATATGGGCGGCAGAATCTCCAAACATCATAGAGATCATGCCGAACCATAAAGTTCTGCAAAATACTCCGTCCTCTCGAATCATTAGCAGAGGTACCGTCCGGCCGGATATTAAAATCACCGCCGATGATCACTTCATTTGAGGTAGACATAAAAGATCCAAGCGTCGCGAAAAATTGCCACTTCTGCCCATATTGGCATGGCGCGTAGACAGAAAAGACGCGGAACGCTCTGCCATTCCACACTATATCTATCCAGACAATACGGCCATCTTTGTCCGTATACAACGCAGTTACCGCGATCGCCGAATTCGGGAGCAAAACGCCTACCCCACAACTTCGGGTGGACAACGGACTACAATAAAAAATAGCAAAAGGGAACGAATTTAAAAATCCAGACAAGGGGAGCTCATTCTCAACATGAAGGTCCTGGAGCAGAACAACATCTACCGAAAGATCCCGAATAAAAGACGCAACGATCTTCTGCCTTCTGACCGAAAGTAAGAAATTAGTGTTTAGTGAAAGAAGGGCCATAATGAAAAACCCTATTACCGCCCCACCGACAGTGAAATACCTTGACCGATCACAACCAAAAAGCCTAAGCCTCCAAACCAAACCTCGAAACTTGCCAATATGTGACCCATCAAAAAAGAGGGAAATAAAGAAACCACGACGGTCCACACAAAGAATCTCTTACTGCTTCGGACCAGCCCCCGGGCCAGCTTCTGCGTAGCAAAAAGCCTATTGTAAAGTTTCTTCTCACTTCCGGATAGGTTTGTACGATTCCAACTCCCCAGCTCCACCAGAGGAGCCTCCGCCCATCTCACCTGCTCCCCAGACGCTAAACAAATGGTCTCCAAATCAAAACTCGACACACTCACTGCCTTCCCAGAAGGCAGACGTGTGGTCGGCTGGGACAACGAACGGGTTAAAGGACGGCTATGGAGAGGGGGAGGCGTGGGAGAGGGAACAAGTAAAATTTGTGGGGGAGGAGGGATAGGGCAGTTTTTATCCATCGACACCACGTCACCGGATGGGGCAACGAAAGCCCCCTGATCAGTTATAACACCCTACAATTGCTCCTACTGAGCCACAACGGACGAGGCCACCACGTTTGAGGACCCATCCGAAAAACCAGCTGCCTGTTCCTCCTTATCACCTACACCAGATGAACCTGAAACATCACCCTCCACACTTTTCAAACCTGAACTTACCGACGACGACAGCGGAGGAAACTCCTCCTCGCTAAAATCAATCTGACTCTCAGAAGTCTCCTTTACATATTCAGAAGAGGGCGCCACTACCCCTGCCACCCTACGTTTAGGCGGCTCTCGTTCGTCCACCAGAGAGTCGCTCTCGGACTCATGCGGCCTTTTGAGGCTGGCGTCTTCCACTCCTACCATATCCATCATCTCCTTACCAGACAGGATTAACTCCTCCAAAACCTTCCCCTCTCCATCTAGAACAACATTCTCATCCTCCAGGTCGCCAACCAAGTCTGAACCGACCCCCACGCCAAGAGAAGAACCAGCTACCACCGCTGAAAAGGAGCTCACCCCCAGCAGCTGCTGTGCAGTAACACACGAAATACAATCCACGGACTCGTGGCCATACCGTTTGCATTGATCACAACGCACACAAGAAGCTGTTAGGTGGCTCGGCGAACCACACCGAAAACACTACAGACCATACCGGGATAATAAAGAAACCCCCGGTATCCCCAAACCACAATAAAATCCGAAACACTTTTTGTAATCTGCATCCTAAATCTATAAACCGCCGTATTGACCTTTGGTGCGTTATCAAAAGGAACAATCGCTGATTCCATAACTTTCCCGAACTTAGCCATCTCCTTCTCCACCATGAACAGAGGAGTGGAAGGAGCCAAACCTCTAACGAAAAAATTCGTCAACTTACCGCCTACCAGATCACACCTTAAGTCTACTCACCACACCTGAAGCACTCTTGGCGCCAGAGCGCCGTCGCATCATCAGCATGCATTAGGACCATTGTAAATTTCCCGCCCGCAGACGAAGCCATAGCCTCTATCGCATCGTCGTTACCCAACAAATCGTAAACGGACATTATCAGACTAATGGGACTTACATGCCCCTGCGGAGACAATAAAACAAAACGGGGATAGTCTGGCCCCGAACCCGACGGCATCCCGCCGACGAGAGTATGCCTGTTGCCCCTGGCAACTAGGCAAAAAACTTAACTTAAGCCGAAGCAACCAAAACAAACCAAAGAAGCTAACAGAAAACAAACTCAACTAAAATTAAAAGTAACAGAAGGTCTCTACGTACCTACTGAGTATTCATGCAACGCCTTTGCAAAGGAATAGTAAAA
>JAHWFO010003045.1:0-26465 GCA_023313115.1 Rhysida immarginata
CCCCCCCCCCCGCCTCCCGAGTAGGATAAGGCAAGCCATCTATTTTTACCCCTTCATCTGCACTTTTTACCTCTCCCCAAGTATTTTTTAATCAATAAATTGATTTTCTCGAACTTAATATGTAAAAAACCTCGTATCTTCTTTCCTTTCTCATCGTTTCCGAACGTATGATATATCACATGCCATATGTTGCCATAGTTCTAAGTGACTGCCATCCCCGCAAATCCGATCCCACTGGAATAATTGGGTCTAAACTTCATAGTAATGTAGATCTTGCCTAGAGGAATCTGAATACTGGGTTTTACGCTTTTATGTACCTAAATACCACATAGAAATGTTGCACTCTCTGAATCCTACCCCCGTATACCAATCAAAACCAAACTAAATAGTGCAGATGGACATGCCAATAGTAAGCAACATTCAGAATTTCAACCTTCTACCTCAAAAAAATGTAGAAATTATGAAGGGGACGAACTGACATTATAAAACCAATAAGTAGCTCCATTCTTATTCTACTTACGAGGGCCAGTCATATGAAAACCGGAAATATTTTTTTACAGCTCCTTTATTACAGACAGATTTATTATTTTTCAATGTAGTCCCCATCTTTTCGATGCATTTCCGCCACCGAGTCGGGAAGGCATGGATACCTCGGGGAAAAAAAATCTTCATATAATGGAGATCTTGCATACCGAATTTCACTCCCTTAAATGCATAAATACACTAGACCTTTTGGTCCCCTCTAATTTTCACCCCCAAAACTCCGACTTTAGTGGGCTATTCAAAACCAAACTAAATAGTGAAGGTGCACATGCCCATAGTAAGCTACATTCCGAATTTCAACTTTCTACCTCAAAAAATGTAGAAATGTTGAAGGGTGATTGAAATCGTGTGTAAAATAAAACCAGTAAGTAGCTCAATTTTTCCGCTACTAAATAATAAGCTTATAGAAACCGTGCGTCGACAAAGCGATTTCACGTGCGCGCGCCGATGCCAATAATGCTTAAAAGATGAACAGAAAGTAAGGTTGGTTGGTTTATTAGAAATTTAGACGTCTACTACTAAGGTCATTTTGCGCCTTCTATACAAGTTATATCTCTACGCAGCCCGGGACAAACACAAGCATCCATGCCCACGGCGCGATTAGAACCCACGACCAGGCGGATCGAGAACTAGAAAGCCTACACCCTAGCCCTCTCGGCCACCTGGTCGGCGAACAGAAAGTAACAATGTATTCCTTCTTGACAAATCGATTGTTATACGACATGCCAGTATCTTTGTATTCTTTACACTCACTGTTTTAGCACGTGAATTCAACTTGAAGAGGTTCACGAAAAATTGTGAAAAGTTAGTACGGCCGAGCTAAGACTTTGATGGTCATATTTCTGAAAACAGAATTTTAAAAAAGTTAATCCGTTTACAAGTTATCGCGCTAACGGCGGACGGCCGGATAAACGTACAGACCAAGGGCGCATTCGTATAAGTCGCTTTTATGCTAAAGCTCCTAATAATCTAAAGAACAATAGAATCTTCGTTACATGCCTTAATGAACATTATTAGGACGGAATCTTTGAGGTTCCATAACTCCCTAACCAGGTGATCTAGATCAAAACCGAACGTTCCATTGGACTTAGTATAATTTTATCTATAGATGGCTATAATTAGAACGTGTTACTATAAGGGGTTCTATTTTTAACAGGCCGCGTGGGTATATTCAATATTTACCGTCAAAAACAATAGAGGGGACCACGTTTTTCATTATACAATTCCATGTATAAATGGCCTGTGTATTGCCAAATGCTGTTCTCCCTTTGGCATTCCATAGCTAAAGCAGAGAAAAGGCTTGTGAATTAAGTGAAGACACGTGATCGTCTTCCTTGATGGTCAATATAAGTCAGAACCGGTTCAAGGGTATGTGGTTTAGTGGTACCATTATGGTCCACTGGAAACTTTCAATGCTAAGATATGGCATGTATTATATCAAACAGCTTGAAATAACATGTCATGATTGAATATTAATGTAAAATTAATGACAGTCGAAACAGGTTCAATGGTATGTCGTTTCATGGAATCAGTATGGTTCAAGGGAAACTTCCAAAGCTCAGATTTGGCATGTAATATATCAAACAACTTGGAATGATGTGTAATGAATGAATATATTCTAAAATTAATGATAGTCGAAATTGGTTCAATGATATGTGGTTTAAAGGAACCATTATCGTCCATACGATACTTTCAATGCTAAAAAATGGCATGTAATATATCAAACGACTTGGAATGATGTGTCATGAATGAATATGACGTAAAATTAATGATAGTCGAAATTGGTACCAAGGCAGCTACTTTAGTGGACCCGTTCTGGTTCATTGAAACTTTCAATGCTAAAATATGGCATGTAATATATCAAACGACTTGGAATGATGTGCCATGAATGAATGTAACGTAGAATGAATGAAACTCGAAATTGGTGCAAAGGCACCTGGTTTAGTGGAACCATTATGGTTCATTGGAACTTTCAATGCTAAAATATGGCATGTAATATATCAAACGACTTGAAATGATGTGTCATGAATGAATATTACGTAAAATTAATGATAATGTAATTTGGTTCCATGATTCATGTTTTAATGATACCATTATGAAACCATTGGAAAAAACTTTCAATGCTAAGATAAGGCATGTAATTACTTATATCTTATATTATCAATAGTTAGTTTGCGTTAGACAAATTTTAACAATAGCTAGTAGCTAATCATTCCTTCAATGGTACTTGCTTACGTAGAAAAGCTTTGGCAATAGTTTATGAAGAAAGAATTGACCCTTGCACAGAACAATTAACGCATATTTCATTAAACAGGAATGCTTAAAAATCAAAGGATTCGTATATGTTCTAATCTATAGAAAATTGCTACTTTCTCTTTTTAACTTTTCAGGTAGTTTTATTCAGTTTGAACTATACATTTCCCTTAGATGTACTCCTTTCTTTGCAACCAGAGGCTTCCTTAGCAACTTCATCTAATTCTTAACAACGAAAGGCTTTTTTACAACTCAAATGATTTCCTTTTCAATCTCGAATGCTTTAAAATCCTATCGGTCCTAGGCATTTCGGTTGCCTGACTTGTATATATTCCACAAACTTTGCCTTACGTTGTTGGTCTTGAGATACCTTGTATTAGTATGCCCTGCCATCATTATGAATATCGATTCTTATCGATAATTATAATTTTTCCGAAATCTAATGTAGACACTGACCTTCCTCTTGCTTTGATAATCAAGTGTGCAAAATTTCATCAAGATCAGAATAAAACTGTAGATTGGTATAAGAAATAAACAAACCCACAAACATTCTTCTTTATACAGGGTGAGTCAAAAGTGTAGGCCCCCCCCCCCCACTTCTATCTTGGATACAAATGTAATTATGCAAATTCCAATAAAGGGAGTGAATAGGAAGTTGAAGGTGCTCTTTCTCATGGTGGCACTTACAGTGTTGTCAATTTGCAAATTAGGACATATGCAAATCGTATCTGCTAATCCGTAGGAGATACTCAAAAACACCAATTACAAACTTGTTCAGCATCAAATAAGCAAAAAAAAAAATTCAAAATCCGATGAACGGATCACCCAAAAATCTCTTCGCAATCTCTGCAACATTAATACGAGGGGCATACTGAAAGTGATGAGCAACATTAAAAAATTTTACGGCGCTGTGTTGGGACACGGCCGCTAGTTAAATCGTAGAATACGTCTTGAGGCCACATGGCCAATAAGAAAGAACTTTGTACGACACAATTTAAAGATTTAATTTCTGATATAAAATGTTCAAACAAAAAATGTACTTGCAATTCATAATAAATGTTAACCAAACTTTTATGGCATTCTCAGCTTACTAATCACTGGTCAATGATAAGAGAAGTACGTATGTTAGAAATGGCAACAGACAATAACTAATATTTCGCGCAAACATCAAATTCATAGCACTGTCACCCAATGTAATAGGTGATTCGGTGGGTTTGTAATCTAAATTAAAATGTTTCTTCATAAAGCTAAGAGCGTATAAATTTAATGTAGCATCTACATTGATGGTAACTTTCATAATTGCAATATCAGTATCCACCTGCATGTTGTCATTGACTAGTCTAGTTGTTGGTGAATATTTCATTATCGCACTGAACAACAATACTTCCATATCAGATATCGAAATTTTAGCACGAATATTCACTGACCACTCCATCAGTACTTCGTTGGGCCACCTTCTCCCTTCAATACTGCGGCAATTTGCAGTTACTACACGAGATGTTGAAAGGTGATGCGAGGAATCTGACATCATGAATGCTGTTGTCTTGTGCTTTCTGGCCACAATCCATTTCAAATCCCATCTGCCTCTATCAGTGGGCTTCGTCTTTCGCCCACTGTTGTGCGTTACAGATGATATCTTGTCCTGCTTCTTATAGGCTGTCATAACAGTCTTTGCCTGATGAAGAGCACTGTCCTGTTGTGTGAAATTTGTTGGTTTTGGAATCACATGTCTGATGGCTCTTTCAACTTTCTCCCACAAATGCTCAGTTGGATTGAGATTTAGTTATTATGGGGGCCACCTAAGCCAGGTTCGTCGTCGTTCGTGGCGATCGCAACAATCTCGCCTTACTATCATTTTCAATTGTCGGATCAACATAGGGGTTAAAGCATACATTCTGTAGAAAAAAAAATTTTTTGAAGCAAACATCGCATAAGAATAGTTTGTTCTTGAAATTATTCCTGCAAAATACGAGTAGCGTGGCATGGCGCATTATCACGTTGGAAGAAGCCATCTCCATTGGGATACACCATCAACATGATTGCATGAACTTGATCAGCAAAGATTTTAGGTATGTTCTGATATTCAGATGTTTTTCTACACAAATTAAAGGGCCCATATCATGCCAGGAAAATATGCCCCAAACCATAACTGTCCCCACGAGCTTGAAGTATTGTACTCATGCATGTGGGGTCCATGCTTTCATGCAGTTTCCGTCAAATTCTCATTTTGTTGTCTGCATGATGCAACTGAAAACGTGGTTCATCAGACCACATGACTTTATGCCGATGCTCAACTGTCCAATCCTTGTGTTCCTGTACGAATTGGAGACGTTTTATCTTGTAACTGCAGACAGCAAAGGTGTTCGAACTGGCCTTCGGCTCCCATACTCCATACTATGCAGTGTATGGCGAACAGTGCGTTCAGAGATCATTTGAGAGGATCCCTGATAAAGATCTGCAGTAATTTGAAGTACTGTTGCCCTTCTGTTGTCTTGTAACAGTCTGGCCACTCTCCTTTCTGCCCGAACATTGACTAATCGTTGACGGCCACAACTGGCACGTTCAGACCCAGTTTTGCGGCAGACAGTCCAGTCTATAACAATTTAAGAGCAGCTGCTCTTGAACATTTAACGAATGCAGCCGTTTTGCTGATATTAGCTCCATGGCTCCGAGCGCCAACAATCATCCCACGTTCAAAGGCTGCTAAATCGCGTCGTTTACATTAGTCCGGCTCTCTAGCAACTTCAGCGCGAAATCATGGCTAATTTGCCTACCAATATCAATTGGTCATAATAATCCGGTCACTCAGAGTAAACACTTCCTGGTATATATCTCACTACACCACTATACTATGCTTTAACAATACAAATATCATTGATACCAGCGTCAATCAGTCGTCTATAGGTTTAAATTCGTTAAAGAGTTAACATTTCAAAAAATTGCAAAAACGCCTACTTTCCTATAACTTATAACACCATATTTTTGAATAGTTTTAAATTTGTTCTACAATGATTACACAGCATGAAATCTTTCGCACAGGACTGATGAAAGCGATGAAGCTAAGATATCACACTTCTGTTACGTGGGTGCTTCAAGTCCTTCTCAAAACAAAATATCCAAATTCATTGTATATGAATATAAAACGAAATATGAATTCAGCATCCCAAATAGTCGCATATATATCGCTCGTACATAAATCGTATTTGATGAAGATTCTGCTAATGTTGACGGTTATGGCTCATTATAGACCTCCATGGGTGGGATTTTATCACTCGGTGTTAAAACGATTATATCATCGGATTCGTTATTTGCGTCGAACTGAGCAATGGAAGTTATTGGCGGATTCGTACAACACAACCTGAAGATAAGACCTGGGCGCTGAAACGTCATTACATTGTTACATCACCTCAGTAGGGAATTGTTAAGCGTATTTCCACCAATAATAAGTCCTGAAGTTTCCCTACTGAGGTGATGCAATAATGTAATATCGTTTCAGTGTCCAGGCCTTATCTTTAGGTGGTGCTGATTCGTATCGGGCTATAGTTCACTTTGGCGGCGCCACGACTCAACTTTCAGTCGTTCGTGCTGAGCCCGTAGACGTTCAGCATCGGACATCTGGGTCTTCATGGATTCCCCATCTCTCGATCTGTTTATCTGTGACGTTTTCTACAACTTTTCTGGTATTTATGATATTGTGCCGATATCTTAGGTACTATTAAATACTGAGGTTTAATTTTTAAGCTATTTTATAGAGCGCAAAAAGATAAAACAAATGACACATAAAATGTCGTGCTAACACAAAGGAAGCCGGAGCTAGACTAAATTAATCTCCGCCAGAGAGCAGATTTTCTGACTCAACTTTGTACTGCGATTGCATCAGCCGATGACGACAGTCGCTCAAAGTCTAAAGCATGCTTTGTTTTATATACTATCGAATGTAATATCATTCATTTTTCTATCGTTAATAGTTTTGACGCTATTAAGGTTTTCGTCGAGGCAAACGAGAAAGACAGGCTCCGGCACTGAAAAGTCACCTGATCAAGATGTAACTTTCATTGTTTCCATCTTGTATTTTAACAATCAGTCTTTTTTCCTTTGTTGGAAACAATGAAGGTTGGATTGTTAATAGACCTAACACTTTTCGTGACATTCACGATTTAAGCGTGGCATCCCAGTATCGAAACGTAAGACGTATTTTACGTCAAAACAAAAAAAAGTTAATAATTGCGATACACAGAATACATCATTTCAAACTATAAACGTTTGTCTATTTCTCAACATAATATCCATTCCTTTGGACACATTTTCCCCATCGTTGTGGAAGTTTGAAAATCCCTTGACGGTAGAAGTCCGTTCCAACTCGCCGAAGGCACTGACGCACTGCTCTCTTCACGTCCTCGTCTGTCGCATAGTGCTGGCCTCTCATCTGCTCCTTCACAAAACAGGCGAGAGGCAAATGAGAAATAGACAAAAGTTTATAGTTTGAAATGATGTATTCTGTGTATCGCAATTGATAACCTTTTTTTAATGTTGCTTATTACTTTCAGTATGCCCCCCATTCTTTGATTTCTGTCAAGATTGAGGATGAGTGCCTTGTGGGGAAAACAAGAACAACAGAATCCAAAGGAGTAACTATCGAGTTTTTTCTGCATAATACCATTTGCCAAGCATGTAAATTATTTCATGTAGTGTCCTTCTCCTATTCTGGTAATTCCACAAATTGGCATGAAGACACCAGTTTCCTGTGCAATTGGTATAAGAAGGCATGTTGAAGCTGAAACAAGATCGGACCAAAGCACGATGACACAGTACACTACTCAGGAAATGATGAACATGGTTGTTGACCAAAACTATCATGCAACAGTTAGGTTGTTGTCAAGAAAGATAGCTTAATCAACGCCATCCAACCCGTCGTGCAATCAGACAATTTGTACAACGGCTTCAAAAACCAGGAACCATCAGTAGCAGCGTCAAGGTCGACCAAGGACACAGACTGATGAGGTAATATAGTGGCGGTCTTGTCAGCAGTTGCTGCAAACCTTACATAAGCAGCAGAGCAATTGCTTCAGATGCTGGCTCTTCTCAACGAACTATCATCAGGATCCTGCACATCCTGTCCATCCATATCAAGTATACAATCACCAGGAACTATTGACGCCCGATTACATCAGTCGCACTACCTTCCGCAACGGGTTTCTTTGTCGCCTTGAGTGATAACCCGAATTTTGTTGACGAGGTGTTATGGTCAGATGAAGCCCAGTTTTCCCGGGATGGAGTTGTCAACAGGCACAATCTTCATTATTGAGCAGAAGAGAACCCTCGATATCTGCTAGAAGCAACACATCAAGTGAACTAGAGGATAAATGTGTGCTGTGGGATGTACAATGTCTTCAACCATTTATTTATGAAGGAAATCTCACAGCAGAATGCCACAGGGATGAGATTCTCAACATTATAGTGATGAATTTTGTTGATGCTTTGCCACTAGCCTCTTACCAGCACTTGGGGGATCAGCATGATGGAGCACTAGCATATTACGGATTAATTTGCGGACGTTTGCAGGAGATGCTTCTGGATCGATGGAATGGCCGAGGAGGACCAGTTCATTGGCCACCACGCTCACCTGATCTGACACCGCTTGACTTTTTCCTCCCAAGGACAAAGTTTATGCCACACAACCCAACTCACAACAGGACCTGCAACCACGAATTCAGGAAGCATGCAGGGCAATAAGACCGGTCACATTTGTAAATGTAACGACATCGTTGAAATGCCGTGCAGAATTATGTTATGGTGCAGATGGACGTCACATTAAACATCTTCTAGATTAACTGTAAAGATTTAATTTGTACACTTGACTGTTTGTAAGCAACAAACAATACAAGAGCCGTTTGTCCAATTGCAGAGATTGCAATGAAGTTTTTGGCGGATCCGATTTTGAAATATTTTTATGCTTTGTTGTTTATTTGATGCTGAACAAGTTTGTAATTGTTTTTTTTTTGTATCTCCTACGGTTTAGTAGATACGATTTGCATATGTCCTAATTTGCATGTTGACAGCACTGTAATTGCCACCATGAGAAAGAGCACCCTGAACTTCCTATTCACTCCCTTTATTGGAATTTGCATAACTACGTCTGTATCCGGAGATAGAAGGGGGGTGGGGACAGACATCTCCCTTTGTGTTTGTTGTTATAGTGCGTTTGTTCCCTCGTTGTGGCGTTTTTCTGTTGTTTTAAGTGTTTGTTGTTTGTTTTGTCATGGGCCGTGGTGGAATCTCATGAGCTAATTTTAATGAGTATTTGTTGGATAGAGAGTTCTTATTTTTATGTTTTAAAAAAGATATATACAAAATTTTTCTCGTAGAGGGAGGATGCATTTTACTTGGCTCCCGTAGTAATTATCAAGCAAACTTAAAAACTGTGTTTGCTGTGAAAGGTTTTCAGTATGACTAGCATAGTTAATAGAATAAGTTGAGATAAACTAATATTAGAGAATCCAGCAATGTAAATATTAGGCTAGGAGAACGAATTGGAGCTTATGCGAATGAGTGAGCTACACACAAGGATATGGCGTCATTGATGTTCGATTGTTTGAAGCCGATGACTGATGTGTCAAGGACCCCTGCTGGTGGAACTCTTATGGAAGTAGGTGTTGCAAGTTGGTGAGTGCATTTGATGCGCTTCTTTTTGTTTAGTCCATGGGATTCACACTTATCCCCGGTTGTGCCCGTGCTGAGTGGACCTATGTATCATATTGAACCTCTCCTTCCATGTTGGAATAAGATTGACGAAAGTGCTTTGACTGAACGTGAACTGTTCCAATGAGCTACATTTATATGATAGTGTGCAAACTGTTAACTGCCTTCGATGTTCAGATGTCACGATTGTAGCTATTTAGAATTTAATTAGAGCATTAAATCGTTTGTGGGGATGTCATATGGTGTGGCATGCAATAGCGCTTAAATTATTAAAGAGAGGCAGTAATGCTGAAGTGTGGAAATCTGGAACAGCAACCAATCATGTCAATTAACGTTCTTTGCACGGTTGAGAGCAAAGCCTGTTGAACTAGCGCACTCAGAATCGGCCAGGGGAGGTTTCTGTGTTTCTCCTCCATCCAGCAGTTACAAAAGAAGCACTGTGCGCTGGTTTAAGCGTTTTTTTTAAGGAGTACTTATTGCGGAGATTCTGAGTGTGCTCTACTAAGAGGACAACCACACACAAATCTGCTGTCTCTTATGCTTAAACCGGGGACAACCTCTCAACCCGTGTTAACATTTTAAGTAATTAGTTACGAGCACCATATGACAACAACCCGGATATATTGGTATACCCTTAAGGATACAAAAGCAGTGCACTGCAGTTTTTTTGTTTTTTGACACTAAATTTGTTTGATGCATTTTTCTTGTGCATTTTGTGTCAGTGATAGTAAATGAAAATAAGGGTTATAACCACACAACTCCATGTCTTTGTCAACCTCGTTTTAGGTCCCGAATCCTTGGCTTAACTTTAGGAGGTGCGCGTTGATCCTTGTAGTGGGGGTGTTGAATGCCACAATAGATATAATAATTATGATGAAATATGGAGAAAATGAACTATTACTAAAGTTTACTCTTTAATGATAGACTTAATTTTGTGACCGATAATTATGAATTAGCATCATCCTAACTTCTCGCAAATTAAGTTTTTTTTTATATTATCCACATGTAGCAGTAGCTTGGTTGATTGAATTTAGCCAAGTGCACGGAGGGAGCTGTCGGGTCGTAGAAAGCTACGCCAGGTTTTAGTGATAACTAAATCTGTTGTGACGTAATTGGCAAAAGTAGTTTGGGGGAAAAAAGTCGCCACCAGGCAACCTGTTGAGGAGCAAAGATCGAATCAACCCATTGGCCAAGATGAAAGGCTAATGTGTTTTTTTAAATCTCTTTTTCTTTGATCTTAGCCAAAAGGCCAAGAAACAATCTACAAGTAATTCGACGCTAGAAGTATAACATATCGTCAGCATTGCCATTAGTGGGTATACTTTCGAGGGCTTAAAGTAGGGACTAGCCTGTCAGGCCGTCTCAGAACAACAACAGTGAGTATAATCATACTAAAGGCCTTATTTATTAATAGTGACCGATCCACATGTAGGCTAACTAGGCAAGATCTGGCCTCACAGATAAGAACTACCGCCTTAACATGAAATCGGTAGAGAGAATAGATAGTTTTGGTGCCCCACGAACTTACAGTTTAATAAATAGCAAATAGATCGAGCTGTTTCGCTGTTTTCACGTCACCAAGTTAAACCGTTCTTAGACCGCATCATGCTATGGTCTTGTATAACGATGTCAGTAACCGGAAGCAGTGGTTTGGCACAAAACAGAACCTCATGCCAACCTCAAAACCAGGCTTAATCTGTATTGCTTCCTGTGTGATAATTTATAGTGCTTATTAGCATCGACAAGTGCTTAATGCTTTTAGTGCAGCATTTTGTCTGTTTATCTGTTTTCTTGAAGCGTATAGAAATTTTCAAAATCTGTTCTCGCCAATCAATAAATATGGATCCTCCCACGAACGAGTTCGAAGATGGTCGAAATCGGATCAGTGGCATGTTGTTGGTTGTTGGTGTAGCAATTAAGCAATTCATATTAATGAGAGTGCCATTAGAGAGCTATTAAAGATGGATGAATGAATACGTCATTTTTTGTTAAACATTTTTGCATTGTTGGCACTAGCTTGAAGCACACTCCCGTTCGCACTACAGAACCCGATCGAGTCAATCTAGATACGAACATTTTTCAATAAGAAACTGGTTTCGCTTCGTATCCACAGTGTTCGCACTTCGGCGCTGCTAATCCAGCCAACGAACACACAGCTCCAATTGTTAATTATAGTCAACAGCTGCAAGGGATTGTATGTGGACGAATTCCTTTTTTGTCTTCTCAATCCATCCAAGTTTTTCAAGCCACTGGCCGATTAGAAGTTTGGTTTCTTCTTCGGATCACGAGCCGACCAATTTCTTGAACGCCATTTTGTGAAAACTACCGAGGTTAAAGTTGGTGCGAGGGATTGTGAGAATAAACGAATCTAGGAGTTCTACAAACAGTTCAATAAATCGAGTTTGGAGATATTCGATTTAGTTCGAATCCAGATCGCTATCGTTCGTATTTCAAAATTCGAATCTACTTCAAGCTGCCGGTCTAGATTCATTGCAGTAGTGCGAACAGGGTATTACGATCAACGATAATAATTAGAAGGTAGATTCTGAATCCAATTTGAACTCAAATGAAGTAAATTAACAGTGCCACCAACTTGAAGCCAAATGAAGCTAAATTTTGGCGTAGCCACCGATAAGAACTACGGCTCTTATCGTTCGCTACCCCTGTGGTTCTAGGCTGATTGAGCCATGGATTAGTAAAGTGTCTGGCTGGTTTGTTTTTGACGATTTTGGGCCTGATGAATAATTAATTAAAAACCATGCCTCAAAGTTATTCCGCGTACAACTGTATGAATAGACATATAAAAAGGACCAAGAATCACTTTCCACAAACATGAATCAAAATACGTAATTGAATGATGATCGCAAAATTGTTTATAGACCTTTTTAGAAAACATATTGTCCGCCAGGAGGGACTCTGTATTTGTCCGCCATTACACAGGGTCCTAGGCGTCGTATTGTCCCGTAGCGAAGCTGCAGAAATAACGAGCTATTGCACGAACTATAGGGTTTGCTATATTTTCGTTCTAACACAATTTCTTCTTTTGAATCGGTGTAGTTCACGTTTTCTACTTTTTATTTTTTTTTGCACGACCGTAATGGCGGCGCCCATGAGATGACGTAATGAAAAGGTCTATAAAAAAATACAAACCATGAACTTCGAAACTGCAGTGCAAAGCATTGAATCATGATAATGTTTTTAGGTTGTAACGGTCCCTTTTGATCACCGTTACTTTTCATATTTTAGTCCCCTATTTGAACTGTTCGCGCCCCAATTCTAAGGTTTTTCTTTTTATGGTACCCTTCTTTCGATTCTGTTCTTTTACAGAATTAAGTTCTGTGCACACGTTTACTCCGGCGCATTGTACCCACGGTTTGGTTGACTCCTGGCCTGAGTTCCACCACTGTTATCTTCCCGTTTTCTGTTCGTTGACTATCAACCGCTTGTTACCCCGCCTGCCCCGTCTTTTACTACGTCACCTTCGATTATCGCTTTCTGGTGTTGGTGGAGACTACATATATATTTAATTTTTTATTAGGGAGGTTACTGTGGCCCTCTCCCGACAGACTGATTCGAATAAAGGGTGCACATGACGCGTTCTTAAGCGTAGATTTGGGTTATATGACTTTTGTCTCGGTTGACGAATAACTTCTTATAGAGGATTCTTTTTCCTCGTTCTAGTCTGGCCAGACTTAATCGTGCAAAACTTATCTACAAGTTATCGTTTAATCATCAGAGAAGAAAACAATTGTCATGCCGTTTTCTCCTTCATCAATTCGCGAATTCGAGTTTTTGTGACGCATTGGGCTGGGGTTAGTTTTTCTTTGAACCAGATGAAAGAAAACGACAAACGAATTTTCGTTTCTCTTTTCAGTAGATTTGTAAGAATTTAGTGTAACTATATATTTAAATATTTAATGTTTCTTAATTTTGAAAAAGACTTTGTGAAAAAGACTCATTGTTGTATTAGCGAAATTTTTCCCTTTGTTCCTTTTCGTTAGGCGACAGTAATTATTTTTTCTCGAGGTTTTGTTACTTTTTAGAACGACGTCGTTTCACGCTGATTGCGCGTGAAGTTTTTTCTTTTTTCAAGCGCTTAGTTTTTTAGGCAGTGGCGTCTACGCTTCCAGCCAGTGAACAAGCGTTGGTCGACTCTCAGTCGTTTCTCCAGTGGAACGTCACTCCATGGTTTGAATAAGATGGCTAATTTCGGCTGCAGATTGTGGAATGCAATACAATCTGTATGGATCGATGGAACCAACAGTTTGCGGAGTGTTAAGGATAAATCGTCGAGTCTATTGCGACTACGATTAAGTCGGTGAAGTTTTCGGTAAGAGAACATGCCTTTTGAGTTCCGGCTCTCACCATTGCTGTCTAAGAATTGAGCCGGAACCGTTTCTATTCGAAATCTTCTTCTGACTATCAAGTCAATTTCCTGTCTCGGATTGCCGTTTCATCTATCCTGAGGACTCACAAGTAATTTAGAGAACTTTTTAAACTTAAGAACCTCCAAGCTCTTGAATTTCGCCAAGTTCTTACCCTTATTCAAAATGCTTATCACGAATGTTTTATTCTTCCCCCTAAAAGATATACAATTAGACTTGAACTCGATTGTTGATGTTTTAGAAGCTTAATAGCCAATCGACTACGGTTTTGATGTCGAATCCTGCTTTTCTTTTAAGATTCCTCGTATTTTTCTGATTTTCTTTTATTATTGTTTTTTCGTTTTTATTTTTATTTTTTTTAGTGCTTCTCTTACGCTCTGCTGTGTCTTCCCCTCCCAGTGCAGATGATGCCTTGGACGAGTGGTTTACCCCAACCTCTGTAGTTTGTATATTTGTAGGTGATACAGTCATTGTTTAAATCGTTTTTACGTTTGTCTATTTTCTTTGCCCGGTGTCGCTCTTTGTTCCTCCAGGGGTAAGAGTTTTACTGTCTCTCTTTAATTCTTTTTTTTTTTTAATATGATAAGATTCTATGCTAATGCCGGTTAACTCTTTGGAACGTTAAGTTTAATTTTCTTTTAGTTGCTTTTGTGTATCTGACTTTCTTCTCTTATTATGCAAACACTTGGCAGAAAAGTCTATTTGTTTCTGATTCATCTTCGTGGTCCTATTCGGAAAGCTTTGACGAGAGTTGCGTCCGAGGAAAAGGAGTTTCCTTTGAACTCGTGACCTCTTGGCGACCCCCAGGACTTAGTTGATAATTCGTCATTAATCGCAAGCAATCGCCCTCAAGTTTTACCATTCAGAAACGACCAATGATTGTGCTTTCCCTCTGCATTATTTCCTGTATTCAATTATAATTTTGTTATTTTTTCTCTCTCTATTTCTCAGCCTAGAGTTAATAATCCTGCTTTTTATATTGTAATTATTTTATCTAAACCTATATTATCTGCTGTTTTTTTTTTTTTTTACTTCCAAGTTAGATAGCGATTAGTCGGTCCGATTAAGTCTTTTGGCTGCCTTGGTTCTACGCTTCGGCCGAGGGTGCCTCTCACCAGCTGTTCATTATATTTCTGGTGTTCATAAATAAAGAGAAAATTAATTTTTCCCTTTAATGGAAAAATTCATCAAAAAGAAAGTTTATTATCTGACATTTTAACTTACAAGTAAATGAAAAATAAGATTCTAATTCATTTATCTAAAAATAAAGAGAACAAAGTAGAGGAAGTCTCACTGCTGAAGAAAAATTTTTTTTAAGATGTTGTTAAAGACATAAAATGTGTATTTTCTAGAAACCGATTATTAGATGCAAAAATCCAGTTTCTTTTTTTTCTACAGATTGAATTTAAAAAATGATTATTAGAAACCCTTTATAAGATTTTATGAGCTACAACCATACACACAACAACTGTTGTGAGAATGACTAGGCGAAGCCATGTCAACTCAATTCGCTAATTATCTAGAAGTACGAGCTTCCCAGAAAATTTAAGTAGATTCTCAGAAAATTAAATAGATTTCCTTTTCAAATGTTTTTCTGGGGATTGAAACATTTGATAGAAACGGATTCAACCCTTCCCGATAATGCATTCCTGCGCCTACGCTGAGAATGCTTTCCCGTATATTTTGTTCATAAAACGCCACCAGTTAGCGTTCCGCACAACTCCTCGTAGAGTGCCTATAATAATTATTATAGGCACTCTACTCCTCGCACTCTATGATGGAGAGCAATGGGAATTGTTACTGGCAACACTTTCCTTCGATTTTGATGGTGGCTCCCTCGGACGGGATATGGGTAACATTACAACTGTTTTACCGTGGCCTTCGAGGTATTAGGCCTCCGCATCGGGCCTGAAACCCCGTGCCGAGGCATTTTTGACCGCTAGTTGGCGCTCTTCAGGGATAAACAATAGAGTCCCTGTATAAAGAAGTTCTTTATACAGGAACTCTAATAAACAACTACTTTCTACCTCATCCTCATGCTACTTTATCCGGTTTTATTGCCAAAAATTTTGGTTCTCACGACAAAATTAGGTCTTATAAAGAAAACTACCTTTCATGGAAATGATTTTATAGAGAAATTCTTAAGATATGCTCAAATTGAAAGTGGAATAAAATTTTTATAAATTTGTGAAGAATAACCTACCTTCATCCATCCCTGCCTGTACTTAATGGTAGGTTTTCTTTGTAGGATAATGAACATTATCACTTTATTGAAAAATCATTACTTAACGGAATTTTCTTTATTCATTTACATAAATGTATATGTTTACGTATTAATCATGAAGTTGTCTTTCCAAGCGTTTCATTGCATAAGTTTTCATCAGGAGCAAATGACATCAAATTCAAATTGTACTGAAGAAACGAAATTATTCCAACACGCTTTTAACATTTTTAACAACAAACTTTGACGCTTGTGCGTTTTAATTAAAATAAGTCACTGCTTAGTGTTGTTGGTTTTTCTTTTGAATCGAATCTTAATAGAAATCGATCTGCATTTATCATAATGAACGAGACCGTCTGTGCTAGATCGACATATCCAACAACCCTAGCCCACGCTGATAGAGGCCTAACCTCTTCTATCAGCGTAGGCTACGCAACAACAGACTGTACATCCATCTCAAAACACAAAAATCAGCCAACAACTAGTTAACATAGGTTTCCAGGTAATGACAGCATAAAACAAAAGTGGATTTCAATTATTTCAAAACAAAGGTAATTTTATTACAATTTTGATTACATACTAATGAGTAATTTAATAACACATAGCCTCTGAAAACAAAGAAGTTTACACTACAACCAAGAGCACATAACGACCTTATGTGCTCTTGCTAATACCACTTCAAAGACAACGAAATAGCTTAATGAGAGAATACAAATAATAAAAAATACAAATACCTACATTCAGTGAAAAAGCAAAATACAAATTAATAAAGAAATTAGGTTCTAAATGTTTGTTTTTCCCTGAAAATCACGAAATAAATTTATCAACGTCTGTAGCTTCCATAGATTTAGCTTGAAATCACCCTTGTTTTAGCCCTGATAATCCCCCCTCTAGCGTTAAAAAGTTGGTCTTCCGCTGGCACGCAGGAAAGCATTGAAATGAGAGGCGATGCGGAGGCCTAATATCTCGAACTCGTTTTATTTACAAATGAGTTACGTGAATTCGAAAAATTTATTTTAGGATATAATAATATAGAAATAAAAGAAAATAAAATTATACTAATAAAATCCATTATCATCTCCATATTTTAACAAATGTTCAGTTATTTTTATTGTTCAGGGTTCGTACGGGTCATGGAAAACCTGGAAAGTCCTGGAAATTCGAAAAAGAGATTCCAGGCCTGGAAAGTTTTGGAAAATCAATGGTTTCTGACTTTTGAAATCAATGGTTTCTGAAGTTTTGAAAAAAGTGTTTTTTGAACATATTTAATGTTTTCTTAATAATTATTTATAAATGATGTAAATATAAAAGTATTATTCTTAAAAATATAAAAGATTATGGTTTTGGAAAATGTATTGAATTACCTTGAAAAGTTTTGGAAAAGTCATGGAATTTTATCTTTGATCAAGAGTACGAACCATGTTGTTGGAACCGTGGTCTATGCACTGTATAGAATTTATACGAAGAGAATTTTTTTATTTTAAATAGAATACGAGATGATTCAAAAATTTATGCCAAAAACGTAACAATGATCAAAATCCTTCAAAATACTCTTCCCCCGACGTCTATGCAAAGTTGTAGCCTTTCAAGCCACTTATTAAAGGCCAGACAGTAGTCTTCTTCTTGTATAGTCCGTAGAGCTGAATTTACTGCTTTTGCGAGATCTTGGACCCGACGAAATGGCTTTTCAGGAAGTTTTCTTTTAACCGTAGGGAACAACCAGAAGTCGCATGGTGCTAGGTCGGGAGAGTAGGCAGGAAGTGGAAGAACTTGTATTTTTTATTGCTGTAGATAGGCAGCAACAGCCTTCGTCTTGTGGGCACTCGCGTCGCCATGCAAAAACCAGGTTCTGCTGATTCGATTTGTTGGGCGCTGCTTTTTTTTTGAAGTGAAACTTCTTATGCGGCGACAACGACTTGGGGAGTGAAATGCTTATACTCTATCCAACGAAAGTTGGAGTGGGCGTGCCCAGTTAAACTTCCTATTTCATTGGACACGCCCACTCTAACTTTCGTTGGACAGAGTATAGAATGAAACGTTTTTCGCGTTATGGAAGTGACGTAGTTCCAACAATCCAACCTTCATTGTTTCCAACAAACGGAAAATACTAATTGTTAACATCCGAGATGGAGCAACACCACCTCTACTCAAAGCCTGAGCGCGAAAATTTCATACATTGTTACATCATCATAAAAAGTCATCTTTAATCGCATTTCTACCAATAATAAGCTCTAAATTATGACTTCGTATCATGATGTAACAATGCATGACGTTTCCGCGCTCAGGCTTTCTCTTTAAGTGGTGTTGGATGGAGCGCGACCACCCAACGCCACCTAAAAAACAAAGCCTAGTCACTGCGTCATCACACCTGGGCTGACAATTCAACCTTCATTGTTTACAACAAACGAAAAACCACCCGATGTAATCAGCGTTTTTTCGTTTGTTGTAAACAATGAAAGTTGGATTGTCAGCCCTGGTTTGATGACGCAGTCCACAGGCAGTGAGAAGGCTTTGTTTTTTAGGTGGCGTCGGACCACCGAGAGAGATGGCATTGAAATGTAATACATTGTTATTGCATCATCATAGATATAGCAAATGCAGGGCTTATTACTAACAATAGTCTGGTGACTTTTCAGTTTCTGCGTGTGCATCAAGCCAACACCTCCTAAAGAGAAAGCCTCTGCACGGAAACCGTCATACATTTTTACATTGTAACGTCCCTTCGCAGGCCGACGTTACAAGTTGATGACCCCTTTCTCTTTGCCCCTCTTCCTCGGGAAAAAAAATTGTTTGAAGGCACTTTCCTTTCCGGTGGTTATCCACTGAAGGACGTCATTCATGGATTATCCCTGAAAGGAAAGGAAAATCTGCGTTTCTATCGAAGATAACAATGGTTGAGCAACAATGAAAGCGACAACAATCATCGCGTTATAAGAGTTACGCCGTTGCTCATAACGACAAAAAATAATCTGTGGTCAGCGATGGAATGGAAGAAACGAGTTAGCCGCTGAAATTCGCCCTGATATGAGCGAAATAATGAAAGCGTTCCATAAGTCGTTGTACTTAAAGTCGGAGGCCGTAATAAATGGCTCGATTGAAAAGACGACAAACCGGAGCTAAATTTTCCTTCATGGTAAATGATTTCAGTTCGGATTTATTTATTTCAAAACGAGCGAAGCCAATCGTTTCTCGAAGGCGCCATGTTCCTGGAGATTTCAAGGTTATGGAACAGGAGTCAACATTGCTTAAGGCCTCACGAACGATTCTGGACGAGATTTGCACTCACGAAAAGAAAAACGAAGAGCCGGCGGTCTAAAAGAATTTAAGCGCTGGATATCTGGTATCAAACGCCATATTTGGGCCCTGTTTACGGAAACGGCACCCCCTGATAAAGATTCTCCATTTTTTTTTTACCTTTCTAGAAGGACCAAAGAGAAGCGAGACCCGTGGGCTTGCGACGTACGCCGAAGGATCCCGAGCCTCAGGTTTGGTTGGTTTGTTTGGTATTAACGTCCTTTTCAACTGCCATGGTCATTTCAGGACGGCGTTATATGGGCCGCAAATTTTGCCTCGCAAGGGTTCTTTAACGTGCAGCCGGCAAACGACTACACGGGACCAACGGCTTTACTTCCCTTCCGAACCGAGCCTCAGAGATGAAATATGTTTCCGTACTACCGAGAGTGGACGAAATGCGGTGGAATCATGGCTCCACACAGGTGTAATGGTTCTTAAGACATCCAAAGTTGGTAGCACAGTAAGTTTCCCATACTAACCATTCCCCAAGCTGTCCCCTTTTCGATTCCCTTTTATTATTAGCGTAGTACTTAGTTTTTTTCACGTTTTCCCCTCCCCCTTACTGTCGCGCTACTTCTTACTTACCTGTAACGACGAACGCACCTGTGGAAGAGAAAAGAGAACTTTGCAAATCACCTTTTGTCTTTACGAGTGAGAAGAGCACAGTACGGTAGTAAAGGAACAGCGTTTATTTTAAGACGTTTGGACAGAACTATTGGCGAAAACAATAAGTGATGCGACGAGTAAGAATTAGAATTAATTTCAAGGGAATTCATGATAAACTGTATAAACCGTATTGCAATGCTTCCAACGGAAGTAATGAAATAAGTCTATTAGTATCTCGTATAAAAGAAAGTTCCTAAAAGAGAAAAAACGTAAATACAGTGGTCGCCGCTTAATGTGGCCATCTCGGGACCATGCTTAAGTGGCCACATTAACCGGTGGCTGTTTTAAGCAAGGTTACCAAAAGTAATTATTTTTTTATCCAACAAGTCGAGGATGTGAAATAATCATTTATACACGTACAGTATCTTGTCAAAATAGTTTATTTAAAATATTGTCTACTGTTTGTTTGACAACCTTGGCTGCATTAGTGAAGTTGTGTTGGGTAGAAGCCATATGATTTCTATGTGGTCATCAGGAACATGAGCATGGGCGCTGCAGTTGTCAATTAGAAGACCAATTTTTTGTCTTCACTTCTAAAATGCTTGTTCCATTGAGCTAGCCAATTAATCCAGATCTCTGATGTCGTCCATGCATTGATAAACGATTCATAAAGATTTAGGAAAGTTTTAACATTTTTGAAGCAACGTGAAGATTTTGGCTTTCCAATGATGAGGAGTTTTTCTCTGTCCCTCCAAGTTGCAACAAACAAGGGCATCAGCAGCCTCTCCATGAACTTTCTTAAAGAGTAGCCCATTGCGTTTTTTCCAGCGATGAAACCAGTCTTCAGTTGCCTTAAGGGAAGACCATACCCTGGAAATTATTTTTCTTGTATTTTAATTTATATGAATGAAATTCGGTGGGCTTGGAGAATACAATAAATAATAAATATATGCAAAATTTCAAAGCTTTATCTCTCGTACATTTTATTTTATTCATAAAAATAGAAAATTTTAAGCCATTTTTTGGCATCTTAGTTCTCTTTTCCTATTTGACCAATTGAAAAATCTTTTATATCCCTTTAAAATATAATACATTTTGAATACAGTAGTGAAGTTTGATTTTTAAAATATGAAGAATTGCTGAAAGAGGAATTTTTCATTTAAAATGTTCCATTTTTTTTAAGGTATGTTTTGATATTAGATTTTTTAAAATTTTTTAAATAAACATTTAAAAACTTTTAGCTCCACTATTGTATAGTAAATAGTACGTAGTATATCAGATAAAAAATAAATTGCAATATCTTTGTAAATGGATGAGTAACACGAGGCCGAACTTTGAAAAAAAGTTGAAATTCAAGTTTAGTTGATTTGGAACTAAACTTTTGAAGTTTCTTAGCATTACGAATTCTTCCTTTACCAAATTGATTTATTTCTTACATTTCCCCATTATAAATAACAATATTAGAATTGTTAATCAACTAAATCATGTATCAAAATATGTAATTGCTAGCGAAGAACGCGAAGCGCCGTAACAAAGGATTTTTGAAAAAATAAACACAGGTTGTTTTATTATAATTTTTTTTTTTTTGCCTACAAGGCATCTAGTGACTAAAAATACAATTAACCATTCTTTTAGAGACAACTAAAAACTAACATGTGAAACAGAATTTGAAAACCGAAACTATAGGTAAATGGTTAGGGCAAAACAAAATTACTGAAATTTTGCTCCCCCCCACCCGCTCCAAAAAATATGAACATTGAAATATGTAAAAAAACTATGTAAAATTCAACTTTTTATATCAAATATCGCTGAAAAACTACTACAAAATATTAGTAGCTTCTATTTAACAGAAAGAAAAACAAGTGGAAATTTTCTAAGAAAATAAAATCGGTGAAAATTTGCTTCCCACCCCCTCCTAAAAATATGAGCACATATGTAAAAAAGATGTAAAAAGCAACTTTTTATGTTATATATTGCTAAAAAACTGATACAAAGCTTTAGTACAGACATCAAACCTTCTATTTAAGCCAAAAAAAAATTGAAATTTTCGAAAAAAAAATCCGTTTTTTAGGGTATGGTCTTCCATTAAAGCCCGTGTGGCCTAATGTCTTGGCAATTTCATCATAAGATATTGACATAAGAGAGGACCGTTCACTGGAGCATTTCTGTTTCTTAACATATTGACACCAACTTAAAAGACCTTCTTCAACTTGAGCATCTTTTCCATTTAGCTTACGCTTCCTGCCTGTCCCTTCACTTGCAGCTTTTATGTAATTGACAGTCAGTAATTTTGGGCAGCAGTGCCCATTGGCTTTGAGGGAAATGAAATGTAGATATTATAAGGGGAGTGTTCATTTATCCAGAGTAAGATGAGATGAGATGAAAAAGTAGAATTCGTGAACTACCTCTGAAAAAAGTGGCCATATTAAGCGGTGTGTGGCTACATAAAGCGAAAATTTTTTATATAGGAAACAGAAAATTCCGGACCGAGCCGGAGTGGCCATAAAAAGCGGGTGGCCACATTAAAGGTGGCTACATTAAGGGGCGACCACTTTATAAGTAATAACGTTGTAATTACACGGACGGGAAAATATAGAAGATTTATCCTATTAAACTTTAAACTTACCTCGACGTAACCTCACGTTAGAAAAGAATCTAAGAAAGTGAAAGACGAGTTAATGAATATAAAGCGTTATGAACGTTCCTGACTAATTTATCAAACATTATGAATAACTAAAAGAAAGATCACTCACTTGCTTAATCAATCCGCATAAGCTTCTACACCGGAGGATACGTACTTAAGATTTGTATAAATGACACTTTAGCCTCAGATATTGTTTTGGATTTAATCATATTCGTATTGTTTAATGTTTTTTTCTCTGAATGCCCGGAGGCGATAAACATGCGAAATAGAAGTTCCAATAAGATACAAACATAGATTACCCCAAAGGAACTTTCGAACTTTGATATTTGTAATTCTTAATTGTATTGAATAATCATTTTTAACTACACTTTCTGTCACGAACATGCGCAGTGGAAGAGTGTGAGTGACAAGAGTAACGTGATCAAGGAGCATACATTTATTAAGTTTATTTATAACCATAGCTTTTAATTCCGTAAAAGAATCGACATTACACAATACAAAGACATATCTGTGGGGGAGTCCAACCACTTAAGAATAAGAGGTGCTCCAAACAGAATTAAATGGTTAAGGGGGAATTCCACTAACACGTGGAAAATCCCCACAACAAATTGAAGGCGAGGGTTTCTCGCTCACAAGATTTAAATTTAAGTATAGAAGGGAGACGGGAGTCCTTAATCCAAACAGGATCCACGTCTTTAAAAAAAATTTTTACCGGCCCAATCAATGGCGAATAATTATAGCTGCGCTGAACTGTCGCAGACTTGCTTCTCCGACGAAGGAGGCTTTCTTTAAAAATTACTGGAAAGAGATGCTGTTAGCCGCTTTAACTCAGGCGGTTACGCAATGCGTTGAACGTCTGGTGCCAGACCGCAAGGGAAGCTACAGAATACAAATAAAGTACCCATTAGAAAAATAATAGCAACGGTCAGGTAGCAAAAACATACAGTAATAAATCCCGTTAAGGGACAAGCTAAAATAAACTTTAATTTGCTTATCCTCCCACTAAAACTGTCCGCCCCTAATCTGCTCGGTTCTCATAAGAACTTAAATAAATATTTAGCACCAATTTTTACGGCCCTTAACCGTGCGTCGCGCTTTAATGCTGCGAACGCTCACAAGAAATTATTTATGCAAGCCAAAGAGCGGAGAGCGAGAGCTGACTCTTGCTGGGTCTCAACCATTTATAGTTGAGCCTCATAAGCAAAAATTATCAAGGGAATTTCCCATGAGAAAAAGAACATTCAGGAATATCGGATTACCTCGAGAGTAGGGCGAAGGTGCTGAGACTCTCCCTTATGAAAGCTGGAATGGCCCAGGGAAATATGCCGGTGACTTCGTAGGGAAACACGCTGTAGCATGAACGTACTCGAAGCGCTGACACTACGACGAGAGACGTTTCGTACTGGATAGTCAAGAAATGTCCGTCTTGACTGGGGCCTAAATGTTCGTGTGGACTCGGGAATATAGCTGTCCTCTGCTCGGAGGGAGCGTGGTCCTTTTCTTCACGCGATATGTCTGTCGTAATGGCGGAAATGAAGCTTTGTAAAGCTGTCCTCTGCTCTGTCGGAGCGGAGCTTGAGTTGCCAATTAAATCGTCCGTGTCTTCTACAGCACTGGAGACGGGAGACGAATCGTTCGACGAAATATCCAGAATTTCAGCCGCTGAAGAATGAACTAATGCATGAGAATTAGTAACACAATTACAAGGCGCAATACTGTCAATACCAATGCGTGAGTCCAAGTCCGCGTTGCTCGCAATTGCATTATCTTCGTTTGCTATCCTCGTTGTCTAACACTTTTCCACTGAAGCTTTTTGAAAGCATTCTCGTGAGATTGGGAGCCGATTTACGGCCAACCTTCCCCTGTCAATCTCTCTAGCCGAATCCTTATTTTGTAGCTCCCGCTGGTCCGCCTTTCATCCGCGCATTCGCTTGCGCCGTTTTTTTTTCTTCCTTCCGCAATCAGGGATCATATAGAAACAGTTGTGTCTTGATTGCGGAAGGCGACATCTGTTGACAACAGATGGCGACGGACGAACTCCAGCATTATTTCCTGGCTTACTACGTCCGCCAGAAATACTGGAGCCCGAAACCGTCGCAATACTTTGTGACACTTTCCCTTAGTTTAGATGATAAACGCCATTGATAGACTTAATGGGAGTGCGTAACCGGATTCATTGTTTCCCTAATCTAACGATCTTCTCTTTTGCAGCTAAGTCATCACCAAAAATACCTCTGTATCTACGGGAACCGGATAATACTTGATCGACGAAGTTAGGTATATAAACGACCATTACAACATCATCATAGTAGTGCAAATTCAGGGCTTATTATTGGTAGAAATACTAATAACAATGCCCTACTTAGATGATGTAACAATATATGACGTTTCCGTGCAGAGGCTTTCTCTTTAGGAGTGCATATACTTTTCAAAGAGCAGCTAGCTCCACCAGCACCCGGAAGTGATGAAAGTAGCACACTACAAGCACGGAAGAATAGTATACGACTTCTAGCGTTCTATATGCTGTCCAAGGAAAGAAAAACTGGGCGTGTCTAATTAAATTTCAATTGTTACACATTGTTGCTAAGTAAAAAATTTCTAACAATCGAAATTAGAAATGTATTTGGATATGCCCAGTTTTCTTTCGTTGGACAAAGTATAGGCTTCTAGCTGAAAAGTATCTGCATCACTAACACGATTTTCTATGATGGCGTCTTCTAAACACAAAACAACTTCTAAACACCAAACAACTTCATACATGGAGGCTGCCATCTTTGAAATCGCTCGTGCCATAACCTACAACAATAGAAGAAATACTGACGTTTCTTCTATTGTTCTAGGCTATCCCCGTGCTAGCTAGAAGAAATACTGGCGCTTCTGGCACGCTAGCAGTAGAAAAGTATATACAACCAGGGTGCGCTAATAGCTGAAAAGTATACGCCTCAAGCGCGCTTCTAACGCCACTAGCTGAAAAGTATATGCACCCTAGGAGGTGTTGGTCAACGCCTCCTAAAGATAAGGCTTGAGCGCAAAAACGTCATACATTATTACAACATCATGCGAAGACATAATTTAGGGCTTATTATTGGTAGAAATGTGATTAAACCTATCTTCGGATGATGATGTAACAATGTATGACGTTTTCGCGCTCAGGCCTTATCTTTAGGAGGTGTTGTGTTGGTCAAGCCGGCGCCAACCATACTTAAAAGTGCAATAACTGCCAAACTGTTTCTGCAACGCTTTTTGATGTCGGTTTTCGCATCACGTTTTTCGTAGAATGATGTCCAGCCTTAAAACATTATCATGTTAAAACAAAAATTACCGTGAATATACCACATAGCACTCCGCAACAAAGTAATTTTAATAAAATAATGCAAAGCGATGAGTTTTTTTAACAGTGAATTTGTGCAGTCGGTCGTTCGGTGTTGCCATTTTTTTCGGATTTTTTGAATTTGACTTCAGATTCGGATAGACTTATCGAAAATTAGAATAGAAATGTCTCTAAGATCGATCCTCCGTCTCTTTGCCTTCATCGATAAAAATGAGTTTAAGTAGTTTTCAAATTAATAAATAATTTGAATAAAACACTTGATTGTTCCGGAGCGAAGACAATCCGTAAAATTCGAAGCTCAGTGATTGTTGATTTAATGAAGTCTTTCCGCATGCTCGCATGTATTGTCATTTTTTGTTAACATCGTTTTGGCAATAAGTAAATCGCATTTTCAACTCCCCCCCCCCCCCGGGGGGGGGGGTGATTTTTTGAGTAGCTGGGGTGCTGGAGACCTCGTTTCAATGTCAAAAGTACACATTTTAGTTTATC
>JAHWFO010003046.1:25683-55563 GCA_023313115.1 Rhysida immarginata
TTTTTTTAACTGACCCCTTAAATTACCGAAGAAGGTTTTTGTTGGTTATAAGGTGTGTCGCATAAGTATAGGACCACCCATATTTTCCCTTGTCTGCAAGAAACAAAATAAAATAATTAAAACATTGTCACTGTATCAGATTCTCACAACTATTATTTATTGTCTCCAAAGAAAAAATGGAAAACAAACAACAACAAAAATAAGAATTTATAAAAATAGAAATTAAGCTGTCCCATAAGTATAGGACCAGCATCACTTAATGCCATTTTTCGAGCAGAAAAATTAACAAAGCAGTGATTAATCAGTCAATAAATGACACTCCACAAGAACTTTCAAGTGGCTGTAAACAAGCAACTTAAACACAATGCCTCGCAACACCACCTTGTCAGACTATGAAAGGGGTCAAATTGATGCTTTGAAAGCTTCTAGAGTGAATGCACGAGGTATAGGAAAGGCTATAAGTCGGTCACATAAAGCTGTACTTAATTATTTGAAAGCTGTTGCTCAGTATGGCCAGAAAAAGAGACCTGGGAGACCTCAGAAGACGACTAATCGACAAAAAAGGGTGATTATTAAATAAATGAAAGACCCCACAACATCTTTGCGTGCGGTGGCCAATTCTGAAGATGTTCCAGTATCAAAATCAACTGTGCAACGGATTGTGAAGCAGGCATCATCTCTTGTGTACACGAAAAGAAAACAGCAACCTGCACTCCAACAAGCAGAAATGGTTGGCCTTTGCCCAGTCAGTGATGTTCTGAACAGAAGATTGGAAGAGAGGGGAGAAAAAATTCAATTTAGATGGGCCAGACGGCTGGCAATATTACTGGCATGACATCAGGAGGTCAGAAGAAATGTATTTCATATGGCAACAGGGAGGAGGATCACTTATGGTCTGGATTGGCTTCGGATGGAATGGTAGAACCAATTTAGCTATTGTTAGTGGAAGAATGAAGACTTCAGATTATCAAGATCTGCTTGATATTCATCTTTACTGTTTGGGGAGAAGATTGGAGGGACCAGATGGATATTCCAGCAAGATAATGCCCCAGTTCACTGTGCAAACAGCACATATGAGTGGTTTTTAGCAAATTGAGTGCAAATTATGGACTGGCCTACCCTATCTTCAGATATCAATCCAGTGGAAAATGTATCGGGCGCTTTAGCCAGATCTGTTTATGCAGGTGGTAAACAGTACCGCAATATAGAAGAATTAAAGTATGCTGTGTTGAATGCCTGGGAAGAAATTAATTCAGATTATCTGCAAAACCTGGTCACAACTATGCCAAACCGAATTTTCAAAAATATTGAAAAAAGGGATGATTTATTGGGCATTAAGTGATGCTGGTCCTATACTTATGGGTAGGACAGCTTAATTTCTATTTTTATAAATTCTCATTCTTGTTGTTGTTTGTTTTTCATTATTTTCTTTGGAAACAATAAATAATAGTTGTGAGAATCTGATACAGTGACAATGTTTTAATTATTTTATTTTGTTTCTTGCAGACAAGGGAAAATATGGGTGGTCCTATACTTATGTGACGCACCTTATTAAGTCTCCACTTGTTCATAGGAAAAACCTAGCAGATAGGAGATGAGCTTTTAGTAATGGCAGATACAGTCTGCCTATTATAGCTTGAGCAATAAACATCATAGTTCAAATTCAACCAATTATGTTTGTCCTTAGCCTCTAACTGCCTGTGCTCTTTTTTTACAAGTAATGAACAGATCAAAGCAGGAATAGACGAGGAGTTAATGCCTACATGGACTAAGAGGTTTTCATTTGGTTTACCATGAATTACAGTCATGGACGAATGCCAAGTGTGGGAAGAAGCATGGAAAAAAGTGTGGTGCTACAACAACCACATCTGAAAAACATAATCGATGATGCATTGGGGAAGTCATGCGCAGAAGCAGGTTGAAGTGGGAGCTCAAGATTCGACCTGCAGACTATAAAGGTGACCTTGAATAGAAGCTCTTCTGTTACCCATGGCAACATATTAGCTCAACTGCCAAGATATAATATACGGACTATATATTTGTTAAACAGGCACACTTGAGAATGGGATTGAATATTGATATAAATAGTTTTGAACGCTTTTAAATTGGCACGAAATTGACCAGAATCCACTACTGCATTAGGATTAAGATAATTATTCCACTCCATAGGTCATTGATAATGTTGATGAATGTTAATTTTCCTCTAAACCCAAACTGACTCGATCTTCCAATATTTTTAACAACAGTGCTGTCTGTGGGATAATAACTTTGAAATCTTTTGATGCTAATGTGTTTTAGTCTTGTGTTTTTTTTTTTCTTTTAGCTTTAATATTTTCCCACCGCCTGTTTGAGGGCAGCAACCTTCCAATGTTCCAGTTATCTATTGTGATTCTGTTTAGTTTAGTGCTGCTATATTGTAAATAACAAATTAAAAATTTTAATTACATTTTTAAAGAAATATAAAGACTTTTAAAGAATTTAGTAAAATTTATTTAAAGAGGACGACTCCTTTCTCTTTTGATTTCCCTCAAACTTGAGTTAATGATGATATCTTCCAAATTCTATAAAGTCTTTTCAAATTCCTCAGCTGCACTTTAATTCTACATTCTCGACATCCTTTAATAGAAAAATCTTTAGTGATTGTCCCATTATTAGATGACAAGAGCAATAGGAGTGGTAGTAGCAGGGGAAGCAGAAATCAATATTTTTCAAGCTCCACCACTCAAATTCAAAGTCAAAGAAACATTAAAAAAAAAAAAAAAAACAAGAAGAAAAAAAAAACGATGTTTATATTGTTACCAAGAAATGCCTCCATTAACAAAAGAAGATGATGATTATTTTTTGCCTCTGAACAAATTATTGAAGAGGATAATTTAATCTAAAATAATGAAAATGCTTTACGTTTTTTTTAATGATTTTGGAAAGGGTAAGGGTCTTAATAAACGAGTCACTGACACTTTCATTACATCAAATTAGTTTCTCCTTCTAAAAACACCACCAAAATTCTTTCATAATGAAAACAATAATAAAAAGGAATTTAACCAAAATTAAAACGTTTTTAATGGCTGATCTAATAATGGCAATTTTAATTAGTTTCTCAGAAATATTACATGCAATAAGTATTAATGCATAGATCTTTGTACATTTTTAAAATGCTTTTCAAATTAAACCGATCTCCTAAGCGGAGACATTGCTCAGAAATTTTTTTTACAACATCGAATATAATTTTCAGACAAGCAACTGCCAAAAGAATGCATATACACTAATCGACCTGTCTAACTGCTTCTTTTACAAATTCTTTTCACTTTGTGAACCAAATTGTCAACAGTCTCTGCTGGATATTCAACTCATAATACAGTCATCCCTCCACAAGTAGGGATTCCACTAGTCGGCAAATTCCACAAGTCAGCAATTTTTTCCTGAAAGCCAAAATGGCAGACAATGACTTCAGGTCAGGGATTTCTGCCAACAAAATCTAAATCGGCGGTGATTAATTATTCAAAATTAACCAATTTTATGGTTCCCCTAATGCAAACAGTTTGTTTTGGGGGCTAAGAAAGTTAATAATGAAAATTAACATGAGAATTAAGATGAGCCGAATTTCTTCGAACTGGTTATTTTTCACGAATCTCGAAATGACTGCCAATTATAGAGGTATGCCTCCCTGCATGAGTGCCTACATTTTCCCTTAAAAAGTTAAAACGTGACTTATGATTACTATATTTAATATTACTTTAAACGTGAAAACTATATTTAATTTTTTTTACTGAAGAATACATATTACGAACGCATCTCGGCAATGAAGTAGACACGAATACCAATTTTTAATTGAAGTATGTGCCAAATGTTTTATTATTGGAAATAGCAGTTTTAAATGGTTTTTTTTTTGTTTTTTTTTGTATTGTCCGCAATCTTGGAATTCCACAAGTCGGGAAAATCCACAAGACGGCAAGGCCTTGGAACCGAGGTTGCCGACTTGTGGAGGGATGACTGTATTGGGAATTAACAGCATTTCTATAACATTAACATTTAAAGTCATTTTTATTGTGACTACAATCGAATCTCTCTGTAACAAACACCGAACATCAATAGGACAAATATTTACTTTGATATCAACATGTAAATCTTGAGTTTAAGTAGGGATCCCAGATTTTCAAAACGAAAAACTGGGACATTTAAAAATGTGTCCCGATTTTCAAAACAAATAACTGGGACACCTAAAAAGTAATCTGAGAAATAAGCACAACAACATTAAACATTTTTAAGCCTTCTTTTTAATTTTTTGCTTACAGGCTCCACACCTAAATGCTTCGTGTATGCACTTTTATTCTACTAAACTTAATTTTTATTTTTTATTTGCACTGTGGACAACGTCATATTGAATCTGTCAATCTGCGATTCGTATCTGAAAAAACTTCGAGCGGTTCGAGAGCTGTCAGAGACAAATCCTGGTAAAATGTGGGTAATAAAAAACAACACTAGCCTAGCATTGAAGCACATGTATAGAGAATGCTAAGCATGCTACATGAATAGGCCTATACACAAATATGATCATGGCTAGAAACGCGTTTGTTAACAAAAGTGACCATTTTCATTCAAACATTTACTCGATTAGCAAAACACAAGCAGTAATTTCTTTCAAGCTCGACTGTTTATGTCAATCTTGTGGCAACAAGCACAGTCTTTTTCTAGATCAAGCAACAATCTCTACTCTGTGCCATGCAGAGACGTGTGTATGCGTTGGTCTTAGTCAAAAAATAATTTAATTATGTTTTTCTTATTTTAAGATGCAAGCAATTTTAACAAATCAAATACTGGGACAATTAGCATCCCGAATAATTGTTTTCAGGACACGGGGACAACTTGTGAAAAAATCGGGACGTCTGGGATCCCTAGTATAACAAATGTTTATGCGTTTCTGTATAACGAATTTCCCGTATAACAAAATTTTTTGGATGGTCCCAATGACTTCATTACAGCGAGGTTCGACTATATTTACAGGGTGTTCTGATGGTTTTTAAAAAGGAATAGGTGAGAGTTAATGAAGTTATTCTTGCAGGAGATTAGTGTGTGAGAATAATTTAACAAATTACCGAACTCACACATTAATATCTTGCAAGAATAATTTTAGAGTTGAGAATTCTTCAATGACTGTGGATAACGACATAATCAATAAGACGACAACCTCTTGTCCGCAACTGGATTTTATTCCGCATATACGTATTTCGAACTCTTTGATTAAGAATAATTTTAATAAATGTTGCTGTTTGCCTACAATTGCATTTTGAAAACCATCAATCCAATTTAGAATACCCTGTAAATACAGCTCGTAAATAATAGTGAGAGTGAGAGAATGAGAGCGCGTACATTTTAAAGATTTTCATAAAACAAAGATCATACTACAATTCATTCTGAGAACTATAGCTCAGACTAAAGATATAAGAGAAGAGTTAACTGCCTATCTATCCTGGCCAATTTCATGCAGAAACTCCAGAGCTATGAAACCCGTAACAAGGAAATCAATTGTCATCTAGTGAACTCTTCTGTTTCTGAATTAAAATTTAGATAGAAAGATGGGAAAAGGAATTCCTTTCATATCTCGGATGTTTTTCTTGTGTTGAGAGCTTTTTTTCTTTCTTTATAGGTAATTCCACACGACAATTCCTTACTTATATAAAGACTCATTCTTAGATAAAGACTCGAGGGATTATCTGTTACATTAAGATGGTGCACCATCCCTTTATCACAAAGTATCCAATAATATCCGATGTGTAGAATGGCCAATAACAAAAAGCATTTCTTTAATAGCGCAGAATCCAATGCTTTATGCTTTAATAGTGATTTCAATGGTAAAAATATATAAATATTATAAATTTATTCCATTTCATTTTTGAAAAGGACCAGTACGTTTGTTTTCCCACCAATTTTTATTTATATATTTATGTTAAAAAAACAACAAACAAGAGGACCGAAGAAGAGATAAATGTTGTATTTCTTGTTAATATAAATATTTTGTTTTCTTTCTTAACGTGAAAGATTTCATGCAATAAACTATAATAATATTGAACAATTTGAAAAATTTCGAAGCGTATGCGGTGGAGAGATCTTTGTTAGACAACTGAATTTAATGATTGTCCAGTATTTAATAAGTATGTAATAAGTCCCTCTAAATCACTAGCTTGCTATTCAGTTCAGGGAATCCAATGAAACAAGGTTTATTCTTAGACAAGGAGTAAGTAATTTAAATGCTAATGAAGGAGGTGAGTCTGTGAAAACTCATCAAGTGCCTGGTTTTAAATTCAGGATTAAAATCCAATGGATGGAGATTCAAAAGGTTTTTATTAAATTCTTCTTGTTTAATTGTCATCTTATTAAGTTAGATGAAAAAATTTATCCCATCTTAACTGCAAGGCTGCTAAGATATAAGGATTATAAATTATTAAGGGTTTGAACATAAATTGAAAAAAAAAATTTTGCTGCAGTTCATTACATCAATACCACTTCATGCTTTTTGCTGTATAATTTTACTTTAAATGCATCAGTTAGGATTTTATACATGCCTCATTGTGAAAATCGAGGCTTTCAACATTTTAAGAAAATAATTAGGCAACAGTTTCAGTAAATTGAAATGCTGAGATGGAATTTATTCAAATATTTTGGTTGATATTCTTTATGACATTTTAATGAACCTCTATACACACACAAAAAAAAAAAATAATTGCATTTTTTATATTAAATTAAATTATTTAAACTTTGATTTATCAAAATCTCTATAAAATTTTACATTCTTATCAAAGTACTCAATTCAAAATTGTAATTTGAGTAATTTCTCTATCAAAGTTTCAACACTTTCCTCAAAACGAAAACATATATTATTTTATGAGTTTCTGTATATATACGATTTTTAAATTTACAGTCTTCAATTGCGTATTTAAGTTACTGTATTTTCTGTACTGTAAGTCACATTTTTTTTCACGATTTTGGCTCCTGCTGGGTCTTGCGATATATTTACAGATTTTAGGGTGTAAAATAACTAGAATTTTACATAAACATTTTCAGAAAATGCAATCTGGTATGTAAAACATGAAAAAATCTGGTATATAAAAAGGAACGTTTTTATAAAGCATCTATTAGGAAACCAGACCCTAATCAGGATCTGGAAACTCATCAAAATCTTTGAATTACAAACAAGAAGATATTTTATTCTACTTAAAATTTATTAAATTATTTATTTATTTTGGTTAAAAACTATCCCAATAAATGTTAGGATCCAGGTCCAGTACGGCCTTAGGCCAATGACAGGGTAGGTCCCTGGATGGGGAACAAAAGACAGCATCAAACAGTATTTTAATATAAATTATGTTGAAGGGGTGAGGTAGGAAGGTGATAGTTATATAAGTGGATGTGTTAAGAAATAATTCTTTATATGGGTTTTATATATATATTTGGGGACATTCGGAGATCTGGTGCTATAGAAGACCAGAGTCTATTGCCTGAGACAGAGATGCTTTTGAATTAATTGATATCTATTAATTCAAGGTTTCCTTGGATCTGCTGAGCCAAAACTATTTGTTTAGTATATAATTTGTAGATAATTTAAAAAGATCAGTTAGTAAAGGATAGGGGCTTTTATCTGGAATGCTTGGGATTTGAGGTATTCTAGATAAGAGGTTTTTCCGTAATTTGAAGTATTTTAATGAATTGAACTCTATTTACAAAAAGTTCAATTGATTCTAAGTCTTAGTGCTGCAAATTAAAGAAAAATTCATTAGCCAAAATACCCCAAGTCCCAAGCATTCCAGATAAAGGGTCCTATGCTGTAGGAAACCGACATTTTTTTCAATTTTTTCATTGAAAATTTCAATTTCATTCAAGTAATACTGCCACGTATATTTCTAAATTCACTAGTTAGTAACCAACATCTGTAAAATTTATCCCCTACTATATTTCTTAACAATGAAAACAATATAAAATCTACCTTAATGTAACAATTAAGTTTGATTGCATCTTAAACCTTTGTTACACCATCCAGACCATTGTTAATTCATATATACTGTATATTTTCAAAATCTCAAAATTTTGTTCCTAATTAACCATTGATAATTTGAATTGCCATCAGGCAAAACATGTTGAAAAGGATCTCCAATTAATTTAATATTGAATTAGTATTACTAAATTCAATTAGGTATTAGTATTACCTAATTATTTAAATTCTAATAATAGAAAGCAATTTTACAAAATGATGAAGCTAGCATGCATAATTATTTTTTCTCCAAAAACTATATTTGAAATTAACAAATATTAGATCCAAGGTCACAGAAACATTAACCCAGTATAATTGCTCTATTTATTGTTTAATAGGGTGAAATCTAAAAAAAAAGAGAAAAAATTATATTTATTAAAGAAATACAAAAGCGATTTTTAAAATAATTTGTTTGTTTTCACTGCATTATTATTAACAGTGGTCTGATTTTAATTCTATGAAGCAGATATCTCCATCAATGAATGAAGCTCAATTATTATTTTTTTTCTTGTTCTTATCAATCATTGACAAGCAATTTGTTGTTGCTGGTTTAATCACATCAGCAACTCAGTTTTATACACCCACGGACAATATTTCAATTACTCAAAGGATCCATCACATGACCTGAAAGATTTCCAATGGCCCCTCGCTTCCTTCATCTCCTTCTTACTATAATATATTGGCCAGGCAGGAAATTCCTTTGATTGGATGTGACATTTTTCTCATCCCTTTCAAGTGGAACACGATTGATTCCCCTAACTCACCGAAACAGCTACCTACACCATATTACAGGCAATTGGAAATACGGAGGAAAGTCTAATAATAAATGGGTAAAAATAAAGTTCCACAAAACATTTTAAAAGTGAGGAGAGGAATGTGGATCATTTAAATTTGAAAAAACTTAAAAAAAAAAATAATATTAGCGAATTTTAATCGATTCAGTTAGGTCAAGACAAAAATTTCATTATTTCATTTTATTCTCAAAATTCTATTTATTGATAAGGAAATTCTATTTATTCTATTTATTCAATCTGTTCATAAATCTGACATCCACTTTGAAAAAGGAAATAAATTTGTTTATAGTGAAAGCTATTGCTCATTTCCTTATAGATAAAACAGCAATTTGATAAGGAATTCTTATCTTGCTACTTCACTTCATGTAAGAACAGTAAAAAGTGATTCAATTGTAATAAAAATGTGTAATAAAAATTCATCAGAAAAGAAATGTTAAATAAAGAAAATATTTACATTTACGTCATTATTTATTGAGAATAAGGGAAACTTATTATACTTGTATACAAAGCACATCATCAAATATGCCAGTTTCCTCCCAAAGTGCATTACTCTGGTTTTAAGCTGATGAAGACAAGCCATGTAATTAAATATTTTTTTGTGGTCCCGTATGTGCATCCAGTGTAATTAAATATTTTATTGTGGAAAAATGTTTCTTTCACAAAATAAAAGAAGTTTCTGTTTAATATATGTTTATCCACAGTTTTGGTGACCTTTATTTACTTCTACAATAAAATGAGATAAAAAAGAGGACACACACTGGCCTAACTCATTCAATTCAAACGTTTTCAAGGATAATTTGCTTTTCACCTGTTACACTTAATATAAAAGCAAAGAAAAATGTTTGTACCACCAATTCTTTTATATAAATTACAAAAGTCCGTTTTCTATGAATCTAAATAAATTCTAAATATAAATAATAATAATAATAATAATAATAATAATAATAATAATAATAATAAAAATCTATGTTTCAGATCAAAAGAGGAAACGGAAAAGAAAAGCTTCTTCAATTCAAAGAAAGAGAAATATAAATTTCCCTTTCTTATGGATTAGGAAATTTTTTTCTTTCCTTCTTCTTCAATTCCATACGTTTCCCTTTTATTCTTTATTAAAGGCAGGAATATAATTTTTTAATACAAATAGGATTTTTAAAGAAAAACGTTATTCTAAAAATAACATTTGTTTGTTTTTACTGCATCATCAATGATAATCTATTTTTATTTCTTTGAAGCAAGATGTTTCCATGAATGAAATTCACTGAGCAGGGTTTATTTTTTTTTCTTCTTGTTGCTATCAACCAGTGACAAGCAATTTGTGGTTGCTGGTTTAATCACTTCAATGACTCAGTTTTTTACAGACTCATGAACAACTTCCAATTACTCAAAGCATCTATCACATGGTCATCACTTAGTAATTTATTTATATTTTGAATAGCAAGCACTTAAAAAAATACGAATTCTTATAAGCTTCGTTATTACTTAAAAGCTCTAACTCCCAAAAAAGAAAAATTACACTCAACTTTTATATCCTCAGAGTAACTAAGAATTACAATTATTATAAACCTCAAACTTCATAATAATCAAAATCAAAATAAATACTAAAAATTCTGTGTCATCACGAATTTTTCTTCCTGTGATATATGTAACTGTAACTAACAACAGGCTTCTTATCATAAGCCCAGTTATGTTTTCACCTTTATATTAATCTTGCAATTTACATTGAAATAGTTATATTAGGGGGCATTAAACCCATGTTTTAATGGAAGATCAAATCATGAGAACAGTAGATGATAATCATCATAAGAGAATACGGGATACTTCATTTTTCAAAAATTGGATATTTGGAAACCTATAAAGATATTAACATGAATACTGAAAAACAAAATTACACAGCATGGATTGGAATCAGGGAACCCGAGTATCCAGCTTGTAACCTCTACCAACTCTTATATTTTGCTTTCTTATGAATTTTTATCAGCTTTCTGATAAGGAATTAATAAACGAAAACTGGAGTTAATCTCCAACCATAAGGCAATGATATTAATGGAAAAACTGGAAGGGAAAATCCCGTGACCTGGATTCAAACCAGGGACTACAAGTATCATGCTCATTTCTTCTACCAACTGGGCTAATGAGGCAACGAGCATGAAACTGTGATGGTTTAAAAGCCCCACATTTTGCTTTCTTCACTATCATTCCAGTTGGATATTAATTGTAAATTAGTTCTTTAGTATTTTCCTATTTTGTTAACTTCTTGCTTTAAGCAGATTTATTTATTTAATAACCACTGTACTCATTGTTACTGATAGTAGAATGCTCTGCCTAGAAGTCATTATTGGAAGTGTATTGTTGTGATTGGATGCAGAACTTAGAGCGTATTTAAATAAGGAATTGTTATTATGTTGTTGTTTTTTGGCTTTAAACCTTGGAGAAGGAAGGTGGCAGAAATTTTGGAGAAGGCATTCGAAGAAGTCGCCATATTGGTCTTTTCTGTGAGCTGAGAGTACAAGCTAGAATGCAGTGGTGGTTATATTGAACCATGGATTAAGTATCAATTGTGGAATGTTGCATTAATGAGTGGATAATATTCTTGGATTTATCTTAAAAGGAGGAACACTGAATTTCTGTGGACTTGTCAGGAAGAATAGTTATTGCATGGAGGAATGCTGCAGCAGTTTGGTAACGAATTTATTACTTGCTTATTGGTTAACCATTAGCTAGTTATTGATGCATAAATCAATAATGGAATTGCATATTGCCTTGAATACTAAAACAGTTTGTTGCAAGATTTTGTTCATTAAGGTACGCAACGGAAGCTAAGATTTACATACACTCGAAGGACACTGTCTCATGAAGTACACCTCAGTCAAGAATTATTGTGAGTTGAACATTCAGTAGAGAAAAAAGAACGCCTTGTGACAAGTAATATTAACTTTTGTTACCATTGTATCTAAAGTTGGGGAGCTATACGTGTTGCACACTTAGTTGGCATAAACTATCAGAAATAAATTCTGTTTTTATTGTTAAATACGGCTGTTCATTACATTCAGTCATAGAACCCGGGATCATACCGGGATTAAAATTCTTCATCAGTAGCTCACAACGTCACAATACTTATGGTCCCTGGTTCGAATACAGGTTGCAGAAGTTTTCCTTTATTTTTTTCCAGTAATAACATTGCCTTATGCTTGGAACATTAACTCCCGTTTTCATTTATTAATTTCTTAAAAGTGTTATCAGTTTTCTGATGGTTTGCAAAGGAGAAATCCTGATCTGTGGGTCAGGTGCCTGCTCAATCTTTGGGCTTCCAGATCTGGAATCGTCATAGTCACTGAATACTTGGAGAATCTCAACATCACACATCAATTCTCTGTAAAGACGAAAAAGATAGGTCTGGCATAGAACCTTGTAATCTTTAGGACACTTGGAGACAGCTTTGCTGTCCCATGTACGCGATAGCTCATTTGATAGAAGCAATGAGCATGATATATGTATTCCCTGGTTTGAATCCAGGTTGCAGAAATTTTCCTTCAGTTTCTTCCATTCTTGGAGACAGCTTTTGATGGTTTGAAAAGGAGCAAATTCCTGATTTGTGAATCAGGTTCCTGCCATGTATTGTATCTGCACTTTTCAGCCTTGCTGCAGAGGTAAAAGGCTGGTTATTCATGGTTCAAATTCAAGTCACACTTGTGTTCCTTCCGTTTTCATGTTAAAATCTTTACCCGACATATTTTGAAGCAGTAACTCCAGTTCTTATTTGTTACTTTTTTTTCATTTACTTGCATTTTAAGTGTAAATACAAATGTTTCAGCTTTTATCTATTAAAAAAGTCATTTTTATGCACATTTATAAATTTCCTTGCTATAATTGTTTTGTACTTATATCCAATTATTATAAAAATCAAAGTTTTTATAATTGTTATTGTTACTCTTAAATTTTTCGTCTTTTTCCAAATGTTCAAATTTAGTATATACAGGGAATATTTTTTTTACTTTTTTCAAGGAGGAATCTAAATGAAAATAAATTTATTGAATGCTTTTTTTGTGTGTGTGTGAAACATTAAATTATTCTGACCCATTTGAAGTCAATCAAAAAATTTTTTTCTTGGGATTAAGTTTTTTCTCCCTTTTTATTTTCAAACTTGAAAGGAAAAAAAATTCTTCCAGCCTTTCTCCAGCATGCATCTCTTTGTTGTCCAAAAAACCCAATTGTTGAAACAAACTTTGACAGTTGTTTTTGTGCAGCATATTTTATCTTTACTGTTTCCCCCTCTCAGAAACAATCAAATTGGTAAAACAAACTATGGCATCACAAACTGCTGTAAGCAAACAAAACTCCATTGAGATACAAGAAATACTGATTTTTATAAAAAAAAAAAAAAAAATAAAGGAAAGAAAACTAAAAAATTGCATCCAACCCCCCCCTCCCCCCATTTGATTCCTATACGGGCAGAAAAATCCATACAAAATGGTGGTTTTTGCGTCCTCTTACAGGGGTGACAGACAGATAAACAGAATTTTGATTTTAGTAATAGTGGATAATATTGGATTTGCAGGTAAAATCACAATCGTCTAAAGGAATGGTGTATTTACAAAATTTTAGAAACCAAGGCTAAATGTGTTAAGCAATACAAACAGGAATAGTTTATAAGATCTTCTCTCCTTACAAGCAATTCCATATAATGTGATACATGAATGGAAAATGAAACATTATTACAGTTTTTACAAATTGGTTTCATACAATTTTAAATGAATTTAATACGATTTTAAAAAAATAAAATGTGTGTATACATCATTATTTGTTTGGACATATTGAACCAAGGTGCTTTTTTCTTTGTTTGTTAATTTCCTCACTTGTCCTCCTCAATGTTGTTTGTATGTGTGGTTCGTTTTTAGAAATTTTCTAATTATACTGGATACGGTCCCTATACAAATTTTAAGTATCTGAGCTACCTGTCATTTGAAATATTTTCCGATGATCATAGAAATGATTACAATAGAAGGCTAGAGTAAATTTTTTCAGTCTAATAAGTCAATAAAGCTTAAAAAATATTTTTACTTTTATTTATTATATTTTTTTGAGATATTTCAAATTAGTAAAGGGACAGTATCCAGTATAATTAGAAAATTTCTAAAAACGAACCACTCAAACAAACAACATTGAGGAGGACAAGTTAGGAAATTAACAACACGAGGAAAGCACGTTGATTCAATACATTCAAACAAATAATGAAGTATACACACATTATATTTATTTAAAATCGTATTAAATTTATTTAAAATTGTATGAAACCAATTTGTAAAAACTGTAAAATATTAATATAAAATCAGGTGTTTATTCAATAAGAAAACGGGAGACAAATGCTGTGGATTCTTTAAAATGCTGTTCTTTAATAATTAAAATTGTTCTACTTCTAACGCTAAAGATCTTGAAGGGGGAAAATTCTGTCAAGGATGTTTTTTCAAATCTTGTTTGAAAAATAAATAAAACAAAGCAGCAACTCAGCTGACGCTCTAGTCAGCACATTTGAAATTCTTTTCTGATAAAATTTTTTTCTGATATGAAACTTTAAAAAAAAAATTATTTATCAGAATTTTTTTTTATAAAAAAGATGGAAAGTAGTCCTAGAGTGCTTTTTATATGCTATTCAGTAATCCAGAAATCCCTTGTTTGAGTCCACGCCAAATAATTTCTTTACTATTTTCTACATTAAATATTATTTTTCCTTTTTTTATCCTTTTCCAGTCTTTTTTCATTACTTTATTACAAAAAAAATCCTCGTAAACCCATCTGTTTAATTCTGATCTATAATTAAAATACTATTATTATATTAAATCTAAAGTTTAAAACCGAATTTATAAATTTCATTAATAAATATGTGTTCAAAGAAGACATTCAGGATGAATAATTATGAAATTTTCAGACCATTCAATTCCGTACTTCCTCGAGATGAATAGCATACTTAAGTTACGTCAATCCTGCCAATTGCATAAAAGAGGATTTTAAATTGCCTTTCTTTTTTTCTTATACAAGAGTTTACTTAATGGAAAACTATTTAATTCGTTTTTCTTCTTTGACTATTCTATTTGAAATAGTTTCCCATTTTAAATGTTAAACATAATGACATGTTCTGAGTAGCAGATTATAAGAAATAGTAATATTTTAAAGTTTTATTTTACTATGTCCTTTGAAATAGAGAACCAAATATGCTCTTAAATTCTGCAATGCTCAGGAGAATATCCTAGGATTATGAGTATTAAAAGAGATGAGTTGAAGAGAATGCTTGCCTGGGCTATCAACAAATATTTTGGCAACTGAAAGTGAAATCTACCAACAACTGGCAGCATAGATTTGTTACAGAAGATGTTTATTAGAATTAATTGTTAATATGATTGTCAATGGCAATAATGATAAGCATCATTAACTCAATTTTGGATAATGGCTGTGTTCAACAACATATTCTGATGATGTTTATCATTATTGCCAGGTTATTACTTTTCCATCTTGGTTTTAATTGTTAAATCACTTTTAAACCACGAACATAATTATTATCATTATAAAATACTTAATTCCTAACAATGCTCAGAATGTGAGCTCCAAATTACTCCCAAAGGATTTCTTTGCAAATGTTTGTTTAATTAAAGTGCAATTATTAATAAAATCAACTCATGTGTGTTATGTTAATAGAAAAATCAACAAAGGGGAGAAAGTTAATAATCAATATTTATACACCATGAGGAAAAATTAAGCATCGACGATTATAATTTTTCTTTTACTTGGGTCAAAAGAAAAATCAAATATCAGTAATATAAAAGCAGCAGTAATATAAAAGCCTGCTGCTTTTAATGCATTACTTCAATGTGATAATATGAATAACCAACTTGCAATAAACAAGTAATATTTAATGGATTAACTTCAGAAATGCTTTCAGTTTTAATAATAAAAAAAAACAGATAATTGACCTAATGTCTTACTGAATAACAAACAAATATGCGTTATTAATAAAAATAAAAATTTAATATAAAAAAAGTTTTGTTTTTCCATCTTCCTATTTTTATAACAAGAAAATTTTAAAATGCCATATTTTCCAGTAAATAGGCCGCAGCTAACTATTAAAAAAAGTGAAAATTTTTGCGTGTGCAGCCTAACCAAAGCTGCGATCAAATTTTTCTGAATAAACTTGCATGTGTATAAGAAAATCTTAATTATAAAACCATTGTTTCTGGTTTTTATGTTGCTGGCCTTCCTTAAGATGTTTTACCTTACCAGAAGAGGACGATGAAGAAAGTGAACAATTGGTAAACTTGGAAGAGACTTTTTAAAATGTTTCATTCGGATTCGTAAGGCTCTTCGTTTGAAGGATTTTGGTTATGGATTCTAATTACAGTGCGGACCCAGTCGAACGCGGTCTTCGGGAGCCATGATTTCGCGACTGCGTTGATAGAGCTGCGGTCAATCGAGCTCCCACCCTCACACACACAAACAGGAACGTGTACATTTGTGTATGAAATTGGGGCTTTTTGTTGATCGCCTTGTCTATTTTAGACTGAATGGCTTCTACATTCAATAGTGTAGATTCAATTGACATTTTTATTCCGTAAAAATAAACGAAAAGGAAATGAACAGGAACTTGTACATGTGTGTATGAAATCGGGGCTTTTTTGTTGATCGCGTTTTCCCTCCTACTACAGAGATCGCGGTGCCCGTCAGCGGGGTGAGGGGGGGAGGCTGGGATCGGGAGCCAAGCCAAAACTGCGTTGGAGCTGGTTTCGCGATCGAGCGGACCGCGTTCGACTGGGTCCGCACTGTATTCGATAATTGTACCCAAATCATCTCAATTTTAGTATCTTATATTATGTATATTTTATTATTTCTAAAATAAAATGGTACTTAACACTGTAAAACTGCTGCATTATATTAAAGTGAATGAAGATAGATTCTTGGAGGATGAGTGGGGGGGGGGGGAGAGTGCAGTTTATCCATTGCTATGCCGAGTTACCAAAAAGTATGGTAAGTAATTCCAATAAAATGTTTCATGTAATTGGAAGTTAATACGAGGGTTGTTCTGAAAGTAAGTTTCGTCATTTTCGCCATACGAGGACTGCGAGGATTTTTCCAGGGGGAGAACCCTGAGATCACGCACTTCCTTCAGAAGGGAAGTAAACCCGTTGGTCCCGTGTAGTCATTTGCCAGCTGCATGTTAAAGAACCCTTGCGAGGCAAAATTTGCGGCCCCTATAACGCAGTCCTGAAATGACCATGGCAGTTGAAAAGGACGTTAATATACTAAACAAACCACATCAAAACAGGCTGTATGCATCAGGGGAACCATAAAGTTGGTCAGTTTTGCATATTTTAATTGTAATAATAGCCAACAAAAATCCCCAACTGGAAGTCATTGTCTGCCATCTTGGCTTGGTAAAAGTTGCAGACTTATGGAATTTCCTGACTTGTAGAATACCGACTTGTGGAGGGATGACTGTATTAGATTATACTCAACTGGTATTATTGAATGTTTTTACCAATTACACAGGCCAATTAACGTTAAGAGCTGATTGTTATGCTTTTGCATGTGCTGAATTCGTATCTGACCTAGTTTTTTCTTCTATCATCCACAGATTTCTTGTCTTTCAATGAAACACATAAAATTACTCAGTCTGGGGCCTGATATATTTCCTTGTGGCCCAAAAATATGGATACTTTAACATTACAGCAGTTTCTCCCCACACCCATTGCTTTAACATAGCAGTCTCTGTGCTTAACTTGGAAACGTAACGTGATAGAAAAATTCTAAAAGCAGATTCGAATTCGGCACACTAAAAACTACAAGAATAAGGCAAATTCATTCGGATGATTTATTGCTGGCTTGTGTTATGACACACTGACTCTTCATTACACAGCAAAATCTACTGGGGTCACCGACTCAAAAGTCGCTGTGGTCATTGGATGGATAGTATAGGGGCGTGCTAAAACAGTGGGGGGAAGGGGGAAAGAAAGGAGTTACACATTCGGTCACCTGGCTCAACCCTCGAACGCAGGTCTTCGAAATTTTGCAGGAAGATTTCTAGCTGCCTTGCCAAAAAAAATAATGGGGGGGCAAAGATTGAGAATATCATCACTTTTCCGGTATTTTGAGAATAAAAATAAGTCTAGATTAATGAAATTTGATACGATGGCAATGAATGCGATCAACTGTCTGCTTTGTTTTTGTTTTTTTTTGATTTTCTGGATCCACTTTTCTGGTATTTTATGTTTTCCTGATTTTTATCGGATTTTTTTTTTTTTTTTTCTTAAAATAACATAAAACTCGCATGGCATACATTTTTTTCTAACTGTTACTGATATTGTGGAGATCCATTTTCTTACTTTAGAGGAAATTTCAGTTCCTCATTGCATACATATAATGAGTTGCGGGATAGAGGGTGTCTGTTTTATACACGGTGTATCTAAACCCCTATCACAAACTTCTGGTGGTGATTACCCATAGCGAGATGAAAACAAAAATTCATATAATCATGGTTCGGATAACGAACCAATTATGAGGTTTCCGCAGTTAAAAGTGAAGTTTCAGCAGCTGGTTTTGTACTCTATGGATGGCAGGTGACGTGCGGAAAAGCGACAACAAATGTTCAAAATGACGACCGTGGGACACAAGACACGCATTGACTGGCGTACTAATTGGAGGATGTCTCTTGCAACACTGAAAGCATTGTCAATAAGGCACACCTTTTAATAACCAATAAATGGGACGTTATTTCATGAATTTGTTGTAGCTTCTCCGCATATCACCATCAACAGAGTAAAAAAAAACAGCTGCTGAAACTTCAGTTTTAACTGTGGAAATCTCATAAATGGTTTGTTATCTGAACTTTTGTTTTCATCTCGCTGTGGGGAATTGCCACCAGAAGTTTGTGACAAGGATTTAGATACACCCTGTACTTTGTCATACCTTGTTTACAGTTCCAATACATAACGAAGTTGAAGTAAATCTTCAACCTGCACAAGACGCTGCGGCTCATGCTACTCGAAGACAGCAAATATCGGAAGATGAACGTGTTTCGGATTGTCAACCCAATTTGCTTCAATTAACCCAACGAAGCAACAGAGCCAGGTACTGTTGCAAGTATCGAAGATATCCAGCCTTGAACTGGATTGGCCACTTGGCTGCTGTATGTTCTCACTCTCGCTCTCTCAAGTTTACGAGCGAAACTTCGGCAATACGTTGTTTGAACGGAAAAGTCATTATTGCTCCTCCAAATGAGGTACCACATGAACTGGCTCAACTGTGGTACAACAGCTTTTTTGCCTTTATGTCGATGGGTGCGTCAGTTCATTTTATTACCAAAAAATACCGTTACAGGCGACAGCTCAGATGTCGACAATTTCCCATTCACCCACCTTATGCAATGACAATTAACAAGTCCCAGGATCAAACCTTAAACAACATTGGTATATACCTAGAGTAGATTGATAATGATACCGACCTTCGTTTTGCTTTGAAAAGCTCGGCGAAGACAGGCATCTCAGCTAGTTAATTAAATAAAATGAAAAATGTTCTTGTTGATTTTTCTATATGCAGTTGAACAGTACAGGGTCAGGACACATTAATATGATCACCTCTCCTCGAACATGTTGGAATGTCCCATGGTATGCAGATGAAAAATCAATGTATATCATTAAAAGCTGACGTGTAGTAGCATCTGTTAACACAGCAATTGTCGCAGTCATGGGCAGAGCAAGTGACCTGTCGGACCTCCAAAAGGGGATGATCACTGGCTATCGGGCCAGGGGGGGGGGCAGCATTTCAAAAAATGACCACCTTTGTGAACTGCTCTAGGCTGCCGTTGTGAAGGTGTACCGCGACTGGACGAACCAGACAGTTTCAAGCAACCAAAGAGGTAACTGTGGGGCCCCCGGGCCATCAATCCTAGAGACGGGTGTTGGTTACGACGCCTGGCCAAGACCAATCGGCATGCCACTGTCGAGGAACTGACACAGCAAATGAACAGTGGGCCTCGTGAGGTTGGGGCTCCGGAGCAGGCGTATGGTAACATCCTTTGGACCTCGGCCGAGTGGCAAAGGATTGCTTTCCTCTGACGAGTCGCAGTTTCTGGTGAACAGAGTGGACGGACGATGGAGAATTCGCCAGGAAGCATCTGAGAACAGGCATCCCGACACCATCGTTGGCAGACGATAGGTTGGTGGGGGAGGTGTGACTGTTTGGGGGATGTTTTCGTTGTATGGTCCGAGTCCACTGATACCGCTGGAGGGTACACTGAATGCTGTTCGTTACCTGACCAGGTACACCCCTTCGTGTCGACAGTGTTTCCTCAGAGTGATGGCACCTTTCAACAGGACAATGCTCCCTGCCATACTGCCAAAATTGTGCACGACTGGTTCGAGGAGCATGAGGATGAATTTAAGTTAATCCCATGGCCACCGAACTCTCCGGACCTCAACCCCATCTGGATCGCCATGTCCTCCAGCACGAACGGTGGTGGAATTACGGGATGCACTGATCGCCGAATGGTCCCAGAAACCTGCAACCACCTTCCGAGGACTTACTGACTCTCTGCCACGTCGACTAGCTGCTGCGCTTGCTGCCAAAGGTGGATATTCCGGATACTAGGAGGCGGTCATATTAATGTGTCCCGACCGAGTATATTGTTGCAGAATATGTTTTGATCAAAATGTACGGTTGACACCCTGATACACCTACAATAAAATCATGAAACCGGGGCAATCATTTGAGATCGCCAGGGGGGGGGGGGTGGGGGGGCACAGCCCCCCAATCTTTAAAAACCAAATTCACTTTCCTCGGTCGCATGATCAGTCATCGCACGACGTGCAGATAGTGAACATTAACCAAAAAAAAAATTAATAAATATAATAAATAAATATTAAATTAATTTAAATATTAATAATATTAAGTTCAAATCAAAAGTTTTTAATTTTATATTTTTTTCCCCCAACTCTGAGTATTGGGAGGAGGAGCAATGCAATTTGACAATTCTATGTATAAAACAAAGCAAAATTGTGATTGCGCATGTATTAAGCGTGTACAAGCAGCAACAACTACTCCAAGCAACGCGTGGTGTATGTAAAGCGTTTTTATTACTATTCCAAGTAGCAAAGCAATTGAGTAAGGAGGAGGAAATTTAATTGTTGGGTGATCATTAGTCGCAAAAGAGCGAGGCCGAAGGAAATCGATACGCTTACCTCCAAATAAAGATTACTGTGCGGATCGAAGGTGGAATTGACAGCGGCAAACGTATAGTCAATGTGCGGAATGTTATGGAACCATTCGGCGAGCCAGGAGACTCGCGAGTCGACATCACGAACAGACAAAGCCATCTTCTCTCACTCGGCTCCCCCTCGGCACCGCTCCAAATCAATTAGTTCGCTTGATCAAAACAACGCACGGTATTACGAGTAGCGACGACGAGTACGGTAGGGCACCATCCACCCGACGAGAATCGCTTTCCCAGTTCCTGTTTGTGCGGCGGCGATCTCGAGCTGATTTGCACATGAGTGTGTGGATATCCGATAGCGCGCTGCCTACTTCGCTGATGCTTCGTATTATTATTATGACGACGACGAGCTGCCGCTACTACGATTCCTTCCCGCAATTCAAGGGCACGGCGGAACGCTGCTAACTGAGTCACCGCCGAAATATACGATCAGCGAACGATGATGACATTTCAGCACGTTTTCACGTTTGGAGGGAAGGCAAAAGAAAACAGTTCAACATTTTGACTCGTTTTTTTTCTTCACAAACACGCATAAAACGAAATAAGAAGAGAGAGGCATCACTCAAAGGTATGGCTACACTCCAGCTACATCGTTAGCCAGCGCACTTGTTCCTCCTTCGCTTCCTTCCCAATCTACAGCAGCAGCAGCGATAGCATCAGCGGAGGCATTTCCTCGTGTATCGACGCTCTCTTCTTCTTCTCTAGCATTGTTCTATATTTGATTACAGTTTTTTCATCGTGGTTCGAAGAAAATCGATACGATAACCAACACCCAGCGCGAAGGCCTGCGTTTGTCACAAAGTAACTGAAACTATCGCGATCCATAGTTCAACGAACGAAGCGCCCTCCGCCGAGCAAAAAGTGCAATTGATTCGCGGCTCTCTTCGCAAGCAGCAAAATAAATTATTTTACAAATTACACAGGCCAACAACACAAAAAATAACTTTTTAAAGTCATCTTTATTGTTAAGAGCTAATTCTTATGATTTTATTTTATTTTTTTTTGTTTCTGAATCCGTATTTCAGCTCAGTTTTTCCTATCACCCACAGATTTCTTCTTTTTCAATGAAATGCTTTTAAATCATTCAGAGTTTGGGGCCCGATAAATTTCCTTGTGGCCCGAAAACATGGATACTTTAAAATCGCAGCCACCCATTACTTTAACATTGCAGTTTCTATGTGCATAACTTGAAAACGTGATGCACGAGAAAAAAAAATGTAAAACCAGATCCGGATTCTACACTCTAAAAACCACAAAATTAAGGTAAATTAATTCAAGATGATTTCTCTTCGTTAGCCTGTGTTATACAGGGTCGGGGCACGGAATTTTTGGGTGTTTTTCGATAGACTCACGGACCTCGCGATAGTAGGGTTTCCTCTCTCTGAATTGTTTCGATAGGTTTTCGTGAGGTGGTCTCGCCCATTTTGATAGAGCCGACAACCTCACGAGAAGGAAGGCCCCGACCCCGCGAAACGGTCCGAGCTTCCGAAGTCGTACAGAGGCGGGTTCTTTATCTTAGCCGGATTTGCCAGCCGGCTGGTAGAGACACCCAATGATGACGTCATCGGATTGAAAATCAGAAGAACGCTAGGCTGAAACAATGATATGACGTCATCATCCGATGTCAATGTCAGCAAGCTAACGAAGCCGCTAAGATAAAGGACCCGCCTCGAATTTGTTTAAAGATCTATCGAAAGTGAGAACCGATCCAGCTTGTTTAAAGATGGCGGCAGCCCGTTTCGATCCTGTATGGGTAGATCGGGAATCATGGTATTCGCGGAGTTATAACGCGATAATGTAACATGTCAATGTCTACTTTCAACAACGTCAACAGTAAATTACAGTTAGTGTTGGAATTAAACAAGAAATATACAGTAACAAACAAGAAATCTCTGATACAGCACAGGAAGAAAGAGCCAAAACCGAAAGTGAAGCAATGCCTGAACAAAGATACCTCCCCATAGCGTTTCGATAGCATGATCATCGCGATTCTCACTTTACCTCACTAGCCACAGTTAACACGAGTTAGTTCTTGCTAGGTCCGTGAGCTAAAGTGAGAATCGCGACGGTCATGGTATCGAAACGCTACGGGGAGGTAATCTTTGTTCAGGCGCTGTCTCACTTTCAGTTTTCGCTCTTTCTTCCTGCGCTGTATCAAAGATTTTTTGTTTATTACTGTTTATTTCTTGTTTGATTCCAACACTAAACTGTAATTTACTGCTGACGTTGTTGAAAGTAGACATCAACATGTTGTATATTATCTCGTTATAGCTCTGTGAATACAAGAATACCCGATCTACTCATACAGGATCAAAACGGGCTACCGCCATCTTTGGGGTGTGTTTCGACAGACTCACAGACCTCCCGATAGTAGGGTTTCCTCTCTCTGAATCATTTCGATAGGTTTTCGTGAGGTGGCCTCGCCCGTTTCAATAGAGCCAAGAACCTCACGAGAAGGGAGGCATGGTCCACACGAAACAGTCCGAGCTTCCGAAGTCGTACAGCTTCGTGAGAACTGATCCAGCTTGTTTAAAGATGGCGGTAGCCCGTTTCAATCCTGTACGGATAGTTCGGGTATCGTGTTATTGGCGGAGCTATAATGCGATAATATAACATGTCGATGTCTACTTTCAACAACGTCAACAATAAATTAGAGTTAAAATTAAACAAGAAATAAACAGTAATAAATAAGAAATCTCTGATATAGCGCAGGAAGAAAGAGCGAAAACCGAAAGCGAAACAGCTCCTGAATAAAGATTACCTCCCCGTAGCATTTCGATAGCATGATCATGGCGATTCTCACATTAGCTCACTGGCCACAGTTAACACGAGTTAGCTCTCACTAGGTCTGTGAGTCTATCGAAACACAGCCCAAGAATACCCGATCTACTCATACAGGATCGAAACGGGATACTGCCATCATTAAACTAGCTGGACCGTTCTCACGAATGCTCGGACCGTTTTGTGGAGCCCAGGCCTCCCTTCTCGTGAAGTTCTCGGCTCTATCAAAACGGGTGAGACCTTATCTTGTACAGAGGGTAGATTATGCCATTCCAGTAACTAACGACTGCTACGAGATGACAGTAGCAGCCGGGACCGACGGCTTAACGTGCCCTCCGAACCACGGGGGGGTTCATGATGGAAGAGCTGCTGGCGGGCAAACAAACCAGTGGCTATCACCAGCTGCTGGACATCCAGCACTGGTCACTCAGCAAATGGGTCAGACTAAAGCCCCCCAACAGCTTGCACCAAATAGCCATCCCACCCAGGAGTGGTCCTCAAGCCACTGGCTGTCACCCAGCCAGCACCTGGCCGTGCCTGAAGTTGCTTAACTCCTTCGATCAGCGAGCCAACCGACGAGACAACAAGGCCATGGCCACCCCCTTCAGGACGAGACCACCTCACGGGCGAGACCGTCTCACGAAAACCTATCGAAATGATTCAGAGAGAGAAAACCCTACTATCGAAACACACCCTATGATTGCCATATTCACAGGGATGGGGGAGACAAACCTGCCTGTTGGAAGACATACGAGGCCTGTCCAAAAAGTATCTGGATTGAGGCTACAAAAAAAAAAAAATTAGAACTCTCGACCTTTTTCCTATTCAGATCGTGTGACGACATTTCTGGTGATGACGTAATGAAATTTGCAGCTGTTAAAAGTGCCCATGTAATTGTTTTAACACGCTAAAGAAGAACATTTTTCTTTTCTAGTTACGTGGTGAAAATGACAAAACATTGAGCAGCGACATTGCATCAAATTTTGTTTTAAAATCAGTAAAACCGCAACGGAGTGCAATGAATTGCTAAAACAAGCATTCGGCAATGATTTTATGAGCCGCACACAGGTTTTCGAAACACAAAATGTGACGGCAGAGCTCTTGGCTATTCCAAAGGAGTCATTCTATACTTGTTTCGACCAATGCATTACTGCAGACGGTGGTCATTTTGAAGGTGACTAAACATTTATGTGAGTTAGAACCATTTTTATTTTGTAGCCTCAATCCAGATACTTTCCAGACAGGCCGTATAGGCTTATCTTATCTGGTACAGAGGGTAGATTATCGCAAGCGATAATCTGCGGCACCTACTCCTACGAGGGAGTTTTGCGCCATCCCATTAATAACGACTGCTAAGAGATGACAGTAGCAGTCGGAACCGACGGCTTAACGTGCCCTCTGAAGCACGGGGGGTTTCATGATGGAAGAGCTGCTGGGGATAAACGAACCAGAGGCTGTCACCAACTGCTGGAACACCAGCTATGGTCAATCGGCAAATGGGTCAGACCAAAGTCCTTCAACAGCCGCGCCCCAAATAGCTGTCCCGCCAGCGGTGGCCCTCAAGCCCAGGCCGTCACCCAACCAGCAGCTGGCCGCGCCTGAAGTTGCTGAACTCCATCGATTGGCAAGCCAACCGACGAGACAACCAGGCCACGGCCACCCCCTATCTTCGGCTTTACTTGTGATGAGTTTTCTGCCGCACCTTTGCTTCACAGCGCAACTTCCAGTTTTCTTATATTTTTGTAGTTGAGATTTTTTTGCTATTTTGATTTGTTTTCGTTTTCTTGTCATTTCTTAATAATTAAGTCACAAGTAGATTGAGGGATCTGTTTTATAGGAGACATTTTTTCACAAATGAAAATTTAAGAAAACAAATTAAACACACATAAAAATTATAATGAATCCACCCATCCTAGATTAATTTACATAATCATGACGTTATGGTTAAATTTCTGCAACTAGAAACTTGAAATGTTAACCTTTTTAACAAAATCTCCAAACTTATGTCTCAGTATAATTAAATCTCTAAACTTTTGACTTCAATGCAGTCGTTGTTTTTCTTGTTTTTTGTTCAACGAAGTTAGTTATTACTCATGGAATTTTATGTGCAGTTAATAAGATGGTGTATATTTAATATACGTTGCTGTGTAATATATTGTGCAGTTTTATTTTATTTTAGTAGCACTTGTCCGAGATGAATCTTTTAATTTTTCAAAAATCTCCATATTTTTGTCTGGGAGTGTAGTAATGGTATTTAGAAACTTAAAAAAGAAGATTGCCATAACTTTTCTAAGTCTTTAGATGCAGACTTTATTTTTAACTTTAAATAAAAATGACACTTAAATTAATTAACTTCAAAAATTACATTTGAAGAAATACAAAAAAGACATTCAAATTTGAAAACTTAAATCCTAATACTTAAGTTTTTTAAAATTTTCTTTCTAAAAGAATTTTTTAATAAATAAAAAAAAAAATCGTTAGAATTCTAAAAAATAATTTAAAAGAAAAAATAAATTCTAACTGAAAATATTAATAAGAAATTCATAAACAATTTAATAAAATCCCTGCTATATTAATAAGAAGTGAACTATATCCATCACAAAATTAATGAAAAGGGGAGCTGTAAATGGAATTGACTACTGGCTTTAGGTATGCAATTACTTCTGACAGATGAGAGCCCCTTAATGCACTCACTTTCACCAACCTGATTTTTCACAGAAGATATGATGCTATTTATATTCTGCATAGCTTCCACGAAAGTCTCAACTCCATCATGGGCCTCGTCGTTGCCATAGAAACCCAAACCAAGAGCACCACTGAAAGGACAATTCAGAATGATTAAAAGGTGAAAGCCAGTTAAGAAATTTATATTTTCACTGCACAAATTACATTACGTGTTTATTATAATACTTAACGGCAAATTTAACCACAGATATACCCTGATTAAGAAATTTATATTAAAGTAATAGCAGGAAGAGAGGCCTATTAACCATTTACCATAGTTCAGAGTATGACCCAATAGGATGAAGAATAACCAATTATAGCATTACTTCAATTGAGATGGTTTGATTCTCCTCAATCCAATTAAAGAGGCTAATTTGGTCTTAGAACATCAAAACATTAAGGGAAAACTTCTACGAACTATTTTAAATTTAAAAGGAGCTACAGCCATCAAAAATTTTATAAAATCAAGCAGAATCTAAAATCCTAAGAATATTTTAATATTATTATTTTAATATTTAACTTACCAACAAAATATTCCAAGCAAACCTAGAGCCCACTTGTAGCAGGTTAGATTCTTGGATTTCCATTCTCTTTCACAGCACCGTGAGAGAAAGAAAATCAGAAAAGCCAAAAGATTGAGGATAAGCCAGAATCCTGGAACAGATGCGATAATACCTAAGGACTGGAAAGGTTTAAAACATATGTAAACAGCTTAATAAAAGGAAAATTTTAAAAGAATATTTAAACAATCTTCAGTTTACAGATGCCCCAAAACCTACCTATCAATACTAAACATAAATTTCTGGTACTAAATGTAACTGTTTAAAAATTGTTTGAAATGATCGTGGCATCAAGGTATTTTTTTAACGAGTTTTTTGTTTGTTTTTTTTTGTATCGATTTGCGGAATTGAAAAATTACCACCTGCACCACCGAGAAGTGAATTTTCATCATCTAAGAATTCATTCAGCAGCCAGAATGCGTGAGACATGAAGGACAAGGTCCACAAGACGAATCTTAAGATCTTGGGCAAACTGTAAACATGAATTGAGTGTCAATTTTTGGAATGGCGTTCCAACAGATTTTCTCATGAAGATGGTGGCCAATTTCGCAATCTTATTGTCCAAATCGATCAGATTATGGAAAACGCACTGAACATGGTTTATAAATCTAGTTCATATGCCCTGTAATCAGCCTAGTTTGAACTGTTCATGTTTCTTTGATCTGGTGCTAAGAAACTTTTTTCTTGGTACATAGGTTTTGGGCCACTTTGTATGTTTTCAAAGAGAAGAGTTTGGTAACCAATATTTAAATCTTTAAAAGTGATTTGTTTTGATTTATTCCAGAATTTTGTCTCTAGTCTTCTTTTTCATTTAGAAAACATGACAGATCCAAAAGAAAAGCAGGACGAGACACAAAAACCGGGAATACACAGTAGCTACGTAGTATGGTAGGATACTAAAAACAACTGATGTTTCTGATAGACACTATCCTTTGTCAAAGCTTAATAATAATAATAATAAACACCTGTCACATAGTAAGGAAATTCCTACACCCAAACATCAACACTCCCACGAGTGCGTAACTTTCCCTCCCTTGCCTTTGAGTCCCTTGGGCTTGGCCCTCTTTTGGGTCCGCCTCTGGGATTGGCTTCCGGACTTGATCCGAGTTTGGCTTCCCCAAACAATAATAATAACGAAGAATAGTTTCTATTCAAAATGTCGGCTGTTCTTAGGGTCTGGCAACTCTGTGTCCAATTTTGTTTCTGAAAACAACTTAGTAAGTAATTCAAACAGAAGATAATAAATAAACTATAGAAACTTCTGCAAGCATATCACAATAACAAATCGAAAAGGGAAGCAAAAATCATCCCGTAACATGGATTCGAACCAGGGACCATGCTATCGCTGATACCCCTCTCACCAACTGAACTACCGCAGATATGAACCCCATTGCTGTTACAAGATATCCAAATGGACTTCATTGAACCTACCAAGCAGCTCAATCGGCAGAGCAGGCCCCAACTCGAAAGTTGGGAATCATCCTTACCCATAAATCATCAAATAAATTGATGAAATATAACTCAAAACTGAAGAAATTTATTTATTAAATACAGTGAATTCTCGTTTTTACAAATTTCAGGGGGAATTCGTAAAATCCGAACTTCGTAAAAAAAGGACTGCAAGAGAAATGTAATAAAAAATTTTACGAATCTCTCGGGACCAATAAGATTTATTCATAAAAACCAGACCAGAAAATTTGAGAAAATAATGATTTGAAAAAAGTTTATCTGGGGTATTTTTCATAGAGTATAAATGTTTTTGCAGGTTATTTACAGAGTTTTTAATGTCCGACAATGTTGTTATGGCATCCTCTTGAGCTTTTTTGTCGTCATTTTCATCAATCTCGGCTTCGACGCCGCCATCTTTGATTAAATCACAGACGAATCATAGACGAAGCTACCACTACCAACAAACTCAGAAAATTTATTATTGTATTTCAACTAACTTTTTAAGTTTCCCATGCTTCGAATTCTTAGAAATCAGTATCACTAATGTCTGCTTGACTTTTGCAATCAACTGACTCAACCATACTATTTTCGACATTTCCGATATCGAAAGTGAAACCAGCTTACAAATCGATTTTCTCATATCGAAACTGTCTCATAACACAGCGTAAACACATCTTAAGTAATGGAAGCACAATGATTCGTTTGCTACATGACCAATTAGAGATAGGTATTATTTGCTTAACATAAAAGCTTAAAATGATTGGTTTAATTAACGAAAATTTTACTATTAATTACTGTTGATGGCTTCGTAAAAACCGTATTTTGTTTTAAAAATACCCCGTAAAAATGACAGTTTATTACAAGAAAAGTACGAAATTGGGGTCGGGACTTCGTAAAATCCGGAATTTCGTAAAAACAAGAGTTCGTAAAAACGAGAATCCACTGTATATTAATTTATTTAAATTTGTTATTGTGATATGCTTGAAGAAGTTTCTTCAGTTTATTTATTATCTTCTGTTTGATTTCAACAATTTATTTGATGGTTTAAGGGTAAGGATGATTCCCAAATTTCGAGTTGGGGCCTGCTCTGCCGACTGAGCTGCTTGGTGGGTTCAATGAAGTCCATTTGGATATCTTGTAACAACAATGTGGTTCATATCCACGGTAGCTCAGTTGGTAATGGTCCCTGGTTCGAATTCAGGTCATGGGGATTTTTCCTTCCCTTTTCAATTTGTTACTGTTAGTAAGTAATGGTGAAAATTAAAATAAGAAGTTATTATAATGCTCATCAAAGCAAAA
>JAHWFO010003047.1:0-10277 GCA_023313115.1 Rhysida immarginata
GAAGTGGCTGTACGATCTGCTACACACGTGCGATAGAGGTGTCTGTCATCTCGCGGTGTCGTCGTGCTGGGTCTTCCTGAGCCTGGTGTTCGGTGTGCCCTGTTCTCTTCGCTCCACTGCCTCCATGCACGCATAATTGTCGTTGCATTACGTCCTACACGAGCAGCAAGGTCACGATACGACCATCCCGCTTCACGCAGACCAATTATGCGTCCTCTTTCAAAGTCTGTCAGCTGTTGATATGGTACCCTTCGTCGTCGTCGAGGCATGGTGTTCTTTCAAGCAATTACTCTGAAAATCTAATCATTTATACTCTGACCCATTATATGCAAATATTGCAAATTGCATATGGATTAGACCATTCCATCAGGGTGTTGCGATTTTTATAAACAGTAGTGTATATGGTAACAAGTGTTTCAAAACAATTTAAAAAAAATAATGTTAATAAGATTCTTAGAAACTAGATAAAGAAAAACACCTTCAGTTTTAGTTCAAGAACATGATTATCATCCTCAGATATAATATCACTGTTTGTATAGAAATCCAATTGCTTTTCCATTTCCTTTTTAAGATCTTCCAAAGTTCGATCTTGAATAGCCACTTCACATTTTTCAGTGAATCGTATCTGTTCTGCTAAGCACAAAATCTACAAAATCAAAACAGTAAATTTTACTAAAAACGCATGCATATAGAACGCTATATTAATAAAGAAATAGGAAGCAAGCATATACACTGTCATATCACTGAATTATGACCACCCGATTAGTAATTGGAGTAGCCACCCTTCACCGCTATAACTGCTGCTAGGCGTCGTGGCATGGACGCAAGAAGTGCACGGTATGTGTCCAATGGTATGGCAGTCCATTCCGCTTGAAGCACTGTCCACAGAGCTTGGAGAGTCATAGGTGGAGGGTCCAGCTGCCGTACATGGCGATCGAGGTGCTCCCACAGATGTTCGATTGGATTGATGTCTGGTGAATTAGCGGCCAAGGGAGCACTCGAAAGTCAGTAGAGTGTTCCTCGAACCAATCCAGAAGGAGACGTGCCTTGTGGCAGGATGCATTGTCCTGCTGGAACACACCATCACATTGGGGGAACATCGTGAGCATGTACGGGTGCATCTGGTCCGCTACGATTGAGAGATAGCCACAGGCATTCAAATTGCCCTCTAGATGAATCAGTGGACCTAACTGCGCCCACACGCGCACACTACCCCCAACAGCCTGTTTCCGGCTTATTTTAGCCTCCTGCAGTCTCTTTTCGTGGCATTCACGACACACTCGTCAATCTTATGGAGCAAAAACCTTGACTCGTCGGAGAAGGCGACCTTAGCCCACTCGTCTGTGGTCTAATGGCGGTGCTCACGTGCAAAGTCTGGTCAACATGGGTGCAGCAACCATGTGTCGATGTTCAGGCCCATCCGTAGTAGGGTGCGTTCGACGGCAATATTGGATACACATCTGTTGGCACCACTGTTGAATCTGGTGGTCAGTCGATGGACTGTGGCTCTCCTGTCACCTTTTACGAATCGTAGTAGGTGCCGCTCACCCAGTCGGTCGATGGCTCGTGACCCTTTACAGTGATAGCGTTGGGACGCAGTTTCTGTCCCGGCTGTCCACTCTTTGTACTACAGCGGACCGTGAACAGTTCACAAATCACCCCATTTCGGAGATGGTGCCACCCTTGCTGCGATAGCCTATTATCGTCCCTTTTTGGATGTCCGTTAAATCTGGACGTTTAACCATCTTGAGGCTCGTGCACCTGCCATTTGATGCACCGTTATGCAAATTTTTTAATGTGTAATCGTTGTTGGGGCAAAGCATGCGTGTGCCTTGAAGGGGTGCTGGTCATAATTCATTGATATGACAGTGTAAATATACAGCATAATCCACTTAAGTTGAAGTGTCAGGGGACCATGAAAATAGTTCGGCTTATCAAGAATTTGACTTAAATGATATTCCCAAAACAAGGCTGGATTTAGGCTCATGTTATTATTGGTAACGTGTATGTAATACAGTATTTAAATAAAACTGGAAACTAACCGTTATGATTTATTGATTACATGAATAATAAGAAAATTTTGTCCATTTTAAATTTTTAAAAACATCAAATTTGACAGTGTACATTAGGTATATGAATGAAATAATCTTCAACGCTTTCTAACACTTGCTTTGCCTCACAAGATGTTGGAAACTGTTTGTTTTGACTGCTCTCATATTTGATGATCATTGATACTGTTGACGGCAGGATATTCTTTAGCAATCGAAGAATCCCATAGGTGGTAAAATTTCCAATTTCACTTCTACAGTTAATGTATTCAACTTTCATTTCCTCGAGTATTGGGCCATAATTTCGGTGGATAAGATTCTGAAGAATATGTTCACGAATAAACGCATCTTCTTAAATACAGTCTCATTTCTCAAAATTCAGCCTAAATTGTTACCATTAGCTTCAGTTAACCCAATTCACGTACGGTACATTATAATCTGATTGGCATATCAATCATGTTGTCCATCAATCAAAGAATTATCAAGTGCATCTACGATTGGTCATCTCGCATTAATTTATTTTTTTTCAATTTTTGGGTTTCTTCCTAATGTCTCTTGGCTAAAATTTATTTGACCTATCCAGCAGGGCTACACGCCCCTCCCTGAAATTGGCCACCATGTCAACTAAATCTGGTACATTGCCCCCCCCCCCCCCATCTAGGATTGGGTCACCCCCACTCCCCGAAAAAAAATTCTGGATAAGGCCCTGTTATCCAGAATTAGTCTACAAATACTTCGACTTCTCTGATGAAATTTGTATTATAAGTTGGGGAAAATATTTCAAATTTACTTACAAGGGGAGGACCAGGTCTGTTAAGCTTGGATTTAACTGAAATTTAAATATGTTATTTTGCACCCCTCCCACTATTATATGGCAGAGTAACTCATGCTAATGGGCATTTATGTTAACGAGATATAATCATTTAAAGTTAGTTATGTAGGTTATTGATGTACCGTAAATCTTCTACTATAATGCGAATTTTTTTGGCCTAAAAAAGCATCTAAATTTGCTGGGTCGTATTATACAAGAGGATAATAATCAGCCCTCCGACGACTGCGGCCGTAGTAGGTTTTGTCCGGAGGAGATTTTGTCCTGATAACATTACCGTATATTATACAGTAATTACATTGCATATTCAGTGTCCAGTTCATTATACAATAAATTAATTCACTTTTTATTCGAATTTCTCGTCGCCAACATCTAACAACATCGAAAATAACTTCTCCCAAAGATCGCTACTTCCAAATAGGCCTACTTCATAACTGCCTACAAGAAAGCTTATGCAGTCAAGTTATGAAAAATGTTAAACTGAATAAAGATTACTTGTTTTTTTATTAAGGAAATTGATGTACTGTTGTGTTTTTTTGTCGATGTGCAAGTGAGAAAGCTTTCCATCTCAATGTAGGGCTATAAACTTCCAAACTGCCTCGATGAAGTCGAGGCAGTTGCTTTTGTGGAAGTTGATTTTGAAGGTTTTTGAATATTAAACATCCAGACTATTTAAAAATAAAGATTTTTTTTCTGTATAAGTTTGCACATTTTATTTCTCGCGAGGAGTCAAAAATGGGGGTCGCATTATACAAGAGGATAGGATTTTTGCTGATTTTTTGGGCCGAAAAAGTGGAGTCGCATTATACACGGGGTCGCATTATAGTAGAAGATTTATGGTATATTTACAAATTCAGAGAGAGCATGCCATTGTAGTAGTCGACGTGGTCATGTGGGTAAGTCGATAGATTCCAATACTAAAGATCTTGCGTTCTACTGTGTTCCTTTCCCACTTTCATTTAATTTTTTTTAATGTCTTTGAGCAAATAAAAAAGCATGTGTCAGCATACACAAGACAGAACAATTCCAGACTGGCAAGCTATACTTTTCCTGAAATTGTGATTGTTTGTGATCCGTTCATCGGATTTTGGAATATTTTTTTTGTTTTGTTCGGAATTCCATGCTAAACAAGTTTTCAATTGGAATTTTTCGTGTATCTGTTACAGTTTTTAAGATAGGATTTGAATCTGTCCTAATTTTCATATTTGGGATGATGAAAAGTGCACCATGGGATAGGTCACCCACAATTTCCTATTCACTGGATTCATCAAAATTGACATATCTGATTTGGTTACGAAAATAAAAAAAAAGGAGTGGGGGGCTCATTTTTGTATCCAAAATAATAATCTAAATATAAATAATGTGCTACCTTCCTTAAATGAACTATAATATGCAAAAAATTATAAAAATATGTTTTTAATAATGAAAATTAGTTTCATATATAATTTGCTCAAAAACATGTTTAAAAAAATGAAATTAAAAAGAAAGTGGGAAAGGAGTGGATTAGAACCCAGGACCTTTAGTATTGGAATCTATCAACTTACCCACATGACCATGTTTGACTGCTATAACAAACTTGTAAATATACGAGGCCTGTGAGAAAAGTATCAGACCTTATTTTTTTTGCGAACACCTGATGGATTTGGATCGCACGCGCTTGCATCAGCCGACCTTGAACCTTTGTGCGTGTGCGTGAATTTTTTCCCACCTCTCAATAGCGTCAGTTGCTGGCAATCAGCATTAGAGGGAGGTAGTGTGTTGTGCTCTCGTCGGTTTTTGATTTGGAGGCTTTCGGTGACGATGCTATGGTCGTACCAGTACACCCAGGACTCGTCACCAGTGATTATGGTGTTCATGAAGTCGGGGGTCACTGTTTGCGGAGGCCAGCATGTCCTGTGAGACGTCGACACGAAGTTGCTTTTGCTCCACCGTCAGCAGCTTCGGCACGAATTTCGCCACCACTCTCTTCATGGCTAAATCTTTGGTCAGAATGGAATGTGCCGAAAACGTACTGATGCCCACCTCTTCCGCAACTTCTCGGATAGTCACACGACGATCCCGCATCACCACGGCGTTCACTTTGGCAATGACCTGGTCATTTCGGCATGCTGATGGCCGACCGGTTGTACCAGTCCTTAAGCTGTGTGATGCCCATAGCATCGTCACCAAAAGCCGTCTGAATGTTCCGGATGGTTTCCACCTGGCTGTCGCCCAGTTTCTGGCAAAATTTGATGCAGTAACGCTGCTCCAGTCGTTCCGTCATTTTCCTTCAAATCAAAAACCGACGAGAGCACAACACACTACCTCCCTCTAATGCTGATTGCCAGCAACTGACGCTATTGAGAGGCAGGAAAAAATTCACGCATATGCACAAAGGTTCAAGGTCGGCTCATGCAAGCGCACGCGATCCAAAGCCATCAGGTTTTCGCAAAAAAAAAAAAAAGGTCGGATACTTTTCTCACAGGCCTTGTACATTAATAATCTACATAACTAACTTTAAATGATTATATCTCGTTAACTAATGCCCATTCGCATGAGTTACTCTGCCATATAATAGTGGGAGGAGTGCGTAACAACATATTTAAATTTCAGTTAAAACCAAGCTTAACAGACCTGGTCCTCCCTTGTTAGACTTAAGTGGAATTTCGACTTACGCAGATTATGCTGTAAATGCTTAAATATGTTATTAAAAAAAGAAATTAGATAAGCATATATCACAATCTATCATATATCAATGGTTCACTTTCATTTTGCAAATATATATTTATCTTTATTCCATAAGATGCATTTTGGATTGCTCCATCTTCAGTTATGAATAATGCTTGAAATTGACAGTGCATGATTATTTAACAGGTAATAATGGCAAGGGACAGTATTACCAATGTTCTCTTCCCTTTGTTGGAGGTAATTTACATGATTGTCTACTAGGGTGGCCAGGTTTTGACCAGACAGTCCGCTATTCAAATTTGGCAGTTTTTCCGAAAAAAAAAAATTGCGATCGAAATGAAAGGTCAACGTTAAGAAGACTCTGATTGGACAATGTTGGAATCGATTATCATGACGTCACACAGGCACACGACCAACACCACCGAGAGTGAAGGCATGCACACAGAATCGTCATACGTGGTGATGTAACACTGTATGATGTTTCAGTGATGAGGCCTTCTCTCTCGGTGGTGTTGACACGACACATGTTGATACGATCGCATTTGTATTGGCTATTACTTTAATGAAAACGGTCAGCAACAGGCTGTTGGTATTTTACCCTTCCAGAAGGACAATGTTTTATATTTTTAGACTTTTATGAAACCCTTTTGAAGACTCCCAGCCAGGGTTGCCAATTTAGCTTATGTTTAGATGGGAAAATTTATTGTTGGACATTGTTATAACAAAAACTAAACGATGCACAACAATTGAAACTTCGGCCTTGAAATCCGCTAAATTGACAATCCTGCTCCCAGCCTATTAAAGATGATCTATGTCATCTCATGAAAGGAATCCAGTTTGTCCGGTTTTGACCTCTATCAGGTTTTGTTCAATGGGATCACCTAGCTACTCTATTGTTTATACAGAAAATATATTCGGTCTTTTGTATAGCCTTAAAAAACCTAAAATCGTTAGTTTTCTTAATACAATAATTAGGTTTTAAGTCTTTGATTATTTTATCCATCCTTTCATTGGGCCCCTTTTGTCTCATTTCAACCCTGGTCTATACAATTAACAGTCTATTTGTGCCTAAATTATGCAAAAAGGAAAATCTTCAACAAATCTTCTGTCAAGGAGTCACTGATTATCCTCTTTTTATTCACAAAGAATGATTTCTGCACAGTCGTCCCTCCACAAGTCGGCAACCTCGGTTCCAGAGCCTTGCCATCTTGTGGATTTTTTTCGACTTGTGTAATTCCAAGATGGCGGATACTTTTTCAAATTAAGTTAACTGTAATCACAAATCGCCATTTTCAGTTTTGTAAAGGAAAATGTAGCTGCTTATGCATGGAAGGAGTTCCTCTCTAATTGGTTGCCATTTCCAATTTCGGGGAAATAAACAGCTCGAAGAGAGCAAAATTATATTAATTTGCATCTTAATTTCTATAATTGACTTTCATAGCCCTTCAGAACAGGCTGTATGCATTAGGGGAACCATAAAATTGGTCAATTTTGCATATTTTAATCGTAATAACCGCCAACAAAAATCCCCAACTGAAAGTCATTGTCTGCCATCTTGGCTTGGTAAAAGCTGCCGACTTGTGGAATATCCTGACTCGTAGAATACCGACTTGCAGAGGGACGACTGTACCATCATTCTGATTTTGTGGTGGAGGTTACATAATTGCTTCCAAAAAAAAATTCAAAGCTGTTTTCAAGAAGTGGAAGAAATAGACTGTAATGGCAACTAGAAGTTATTCTGAAGGTGAATGTGCATAAACGATAGATTATTTTTTTTAAATCTCTTGTTTCTAATTTAATAGTCTGAGAATTTATTTACTGTCAAGTATATTAAAAATTTCACCTGAAACTTACCTGAGAGGGAAAAATTAAGGGGTCAGGACAGTTTCCAGATTTCCATACATTTATGCATTCTTGAAGGGAAACTTTAAGTGTATTCTTCATTTCATCTGCCAATAAGCTTAACCACACTTCTATTTCAGGAGTAATTTGTACGCTCTTTTTCAGTGGAACAACTTCTCCTTCTAATGATACCATTGATTTTATATACTCGTGATTGCTGTCAAACAATACACTATGAATTCCTGCAAATAATTTTTTTAGATGGGTCTGAATCACCATCGGATTTGTTGACTGACCCAAAATTTCAAGAAGATCATCGTCACCAATGAAGTAGAATCGAGGGAAAGATGAACGTTTTTCCTACAAGAAATAAAATTAATTTAATTAACACGATAGTTTCATAGCTAATAATTATAGTTTGCATTAAAATAATGGTAAAAATCTTGAATGAATGCAAAGTTATAATATGAATTACCACCATAACCTATAAACAACAACAGATGAGAAGGGAATAATATGAATTTTTGATGTCAAGTCCGCATATGGTGACTTTATTAACTTTTTTTCGCTGAAATGAATGCTACAGCCATTTCTCAATAGGAATTCTAGCTACAACCTCGTGGTCATTCTTTTTTTTTTTTCAAAGGAGCAACACTTTCATTGATTTTCCAAACTCAGCCAAATATTAATTTTGTTTCGATTAATAAACATTTTATGTCGAACCTCGATATCTCAAAAATATTTTATTTCCCTGCCTTTTCACTACTAAGCAGGGCTGTGGAACGAATTGATTTACGTTATGTTATAACGTTACGTTACGCATTTTGTTATTAGGTTTCGTTACGTTATGCTTTTTGTTACTTGATTTCGTTATGCTAGGTGTTACGTTACTGAATATCGTTATCTTAGAAAATAACGTTTTAAAGCAAGGCTATGGAATGAATTGATTTACGTAATATTATAACGTTACGTTACACATTTTTTTTATTAGGTTTCATTACGTTATGCTTTTTGTTACTTGATATCACTATCTTAGAAAATAACGTTATCATAATGTTTTAATAATAATATTTTATTTTTTTGTATGAGAAGGAGTTCATGCTTGAATGACAAGATATTTTAATGTCAGTCACCTCCCTATTATCAATGGGCTCCTCCAGAACCCCAACACTCCTGATTATATGCATTGTATATTTCCTACGCTTGTTTCCCGCAGCTTAGATTTTGTTATGTTTCCGTTATTATCCTGCTTTAAGAAATTTCGTTACGTTATACATGATACCACTATTAATATCGTTATTTCGTTACGTTTTAGTTACGTTCCACAACCCTGATATCGTTATTTTGTTACGTTTCCGTTACACTCTGCAGCCCAGTTTTGTTATGTTTCCGTTATTATCTCGCTTTAAGAAATTTCGTTACGTTAAGCATTATTATACCGCTATTAATATCATTATTTCGTTACGTTTCCGTTACGTTCCACAGCCCTGCTATTAAGTCAATGTAATTTTCCCTCGTTATCTCAAAACATTTTCTTGGAAAACCTCGCTATGTTCTTATAAACAGGTGTTCCGAAATTATTGCTACCCCTCTCTGCTGTATTTTTAATAAAAGTCTTGAAAAGGGCATTGTTCCCGCCAGTTGGAAAAATCTGTCCTATTTTCAAATCTGGGGATCCATTAGCTTGTTCTAATTATAGACCTGTGTCTTTATTAACTCACTTTTCCAAGATTTTTGAACGTCTTGTTTTTTACCATATTTATTTCTACTTTAAACAAATGATTGATGCTGAGCAGCATGGATTCGTACGAAGGCGATCTACCCTGACTAACCTTGTTCCATTTGACACTAAAATTACAGAATGCTTCGACAAGCACGAGCAACTTGATACCATTCATTTCGATTTATCAAAGGCTTTCGATATGGTGCCCATGCCAGATTAATCTCTGAGTTGGTATGGGATTGGGGATTCCTTGGTTACTTGGTTTTCCTCTTATTTATCTGATCACTCAGCATGTATTAAGATGCGAAATTTTATTTCTCGTTCTTGTTTTCCTATCTTAAGGCGGGGTTTCTAATGCACTATTCACTTTTCAACATAGTCCCCATCCTTTTCCACGCATTGTACCAACGCGTGACTAGTCGGGTGAACCCGTCGGAGAGGAATTCCGGGGTTGTCGTCGACACGAGGATCGAATGGCAGCTTTGGATCCTCTTCTGCAGCACGATAACGCTCGTCCGCACACGATCGCCACACATCAGAGGGGGTTGCAGCGCCTACAGTTCAAAGATGAAAAACTGCAGTTCAAAAATGAAAGACTTTGCACCTTGCGACTTTCACCACTTCCCAAAGAGGAAAGAGCACCTTAAGGGGCATGAGTTGCGTTCTGACGACGAGGTGAAACCTGCCGTTCGGTCTTGGTGTCGACAACAACCCTGGAATTCCCCTCCGACGGGTTCACCCGACTAGTCACGTGTTGGTACAAATGCGTGGATAGGGATGGGGACTATGTCGAAAAGTGAATAGTGCATTACATAGAGGAGAAATGTGAGTAGCAGATACAAAAAGAATTTTAAAAATCGGTTAAAAAATATAAAAGTTACAGCCATGGAGGCATTACTTTTCAGCCCACCCTCGTATTAACAAGAATTTGATTGAAAGGGTTGAAGGTATTCGAGATTTGGGGGTATTCCTTGACCGTAAGCTAATTTTTGGTGATCATGTTGACAGATTGCACAAAAATGTACTCTTTAAATTAGGCGCGATTCGTAACCTGACCTCACGCTTTAAGTGTGGCAAATTTTTTATTAAATTATTTGTTGCCCTTTTTATGGGATAGTAATTTGGGGGTTTGCATCAAATCATGTCAAGAATAGACTTCATAGAGTGT
>JAHWFO010003047.1:10377-22555 GCA_023313115.1 Rhysida immarginata
AAAAAAGCATCTAAATTTGCTGGGTCGTATTATACAAGAGGATAATAATCAGCCCTCCGACGACTGCGGCCGGAGGAGGTTTTGTCCAGAGGAGATTTTGTCCTGATAACATTACCGTATATTATACATTAATTACATTGCGTGTCCAGTTCATTATACAATAAATTACTTCACTTTTTATTCGAATTTCTCGTCGCCAACATCTAACAACATCGAAAATAACTTCTCCCAAACATCGATACTTCTAAATAGGCCTACTTCCAAACTGCCTCGAACCAAAGCCTACAAGAAAGCTTATGCAGTCAAAATATTAAACTGAATAAACATTACTTGTCTTTTTATTAAGAAAATTGATGTACTGTTGTGTTTTTTTGTCAATGTGCCGGTGAGAAAGCTTTCCATCTCAATGCAGGGCTATAAACTTCCAAACTGCCTCGATAAAGACTGGGATACAGATGTCAAATTAACTGAGGAAGATTGGAAAGACCTGTTCGAAGACACAGATGAATCAGATTTTGAAGGTTTTTAAATATTAAAAAAAAATTTTTCTGTATACATTTGCACATTTTATTTCTCGCAAGGAGTCAAAAATGGGGGTCGCATTATACAAGAGGATAGGAATTTTGCCGATTTTTTGGGCCGAAAAATTGGAATCGCATTATACAAGGGGTCGCATTATAGTAGAAGATTTACGGTATAATATGCAGTTTAGAAAACGAGAATTGTTTTATATTCCTTGCTTTAATTTTAATTTATTATTTAAAATTTTATATTGTTTTAATCAATTGCATAATGCTAAGAGTAATTTTGATTGTTTTTTATAATATTATCCAGTTTTGGTCTTTTATATAATTATATAATTTCATCAATATGTAATTATATTTGTTCAGAGGGGGAAGCAAAATAAATAGAATTTAATGGGTGGTACTTTAAAAGAAAGAACCCCAAAACTTAAGAGCAAACGTGGCTCGTTAAAAGACTTTTATTTTGGTTTAAAAATTGCCATATTTATTTATAAAATACAAAAATTCTGTACAAAAGAATGTTCTATACAATTGAGGAATAGGCATTGCGATCTCAATTACAAAAGAAAATATTTCTCGGAATAAAATAAAGAAATACTTAAATGTACGTTAAATACAGCAAAACACTGTAACGAGAAATATTAATCGCTACATTGAGCGAATTGAGATTAAACATAAAAAAATTGAGACAGACCAATTCCTTATAAAGAATAAGAAAAAGAAATTTCAAAATTCCCATTTAATGTCTAAAGAAAGACTGCGAAATAATTATTAATGGGGAATAAGATTGAAAATGTGCAGCATGGCGTCCCTTATGCGCGTTATTGTTGAAATAGCATTAAAAGAAATTTCATTATTACCTTATGGGTAAACCCGCAAAACAATGCTGCTCGGTAAAGAATCATGGCTGCCACGAGAAAGTAAGAAATTCAATAAGAAACTAAACATCGATCGACAGGGTAGGAGTAATTTGCTGAGCATTGGAATGAAAATGATAAATGGAAGTTGAACGCCATGCTACAGGCTAGGAAGGACGTGGAGGACCAGAAGGAGGGACGACTGGTCAAGTCAGAAGCTGGAAGTGGTCTGTCTAAAATAAAAAAACAACAATAACCACGGAAAGAACATCAACAATAGTGGGACACACATCCTCGTGATCACGAAAATTATTCGCGAGGGACAACTAGCTGCAGACAGTGATAATCACGTGGAGATTTTTTAATTAATATTTATTAAAACAATATATACTCAACAATGACTGTCTGCAAAACAGTGAAAAAAAACTTAAAGAATAGAAAAAATAGAATAATTAATTACAAATAAAATTATATCTATTTTTACATAAAAATCTGAGTTTTCCCGAACAATATTGTTTTCCTATGTACATGTATTGTTGTTTTGTGAATTTTTTTTTTTTTTTGGTCTTTGTTCTCGGTGCCTTGGTGGGGGTTCCTGTGTGGCACCGAGCTACCTTTATGCTTATCTTTGGTAGCAGTCAATAAATCAATCAATGTTGAATCTTGACTTCGTGTGCCAGCGAAATGCCAGAAATAGGTACAATAGAGAGTTAAGATTTTTTCATTAAGGAGATTATGATTAAAGTTGGACGATTCTTGTGCATTACGAAAAAACTTCACCAAAAATGTGAAAGAATGTGCAGCTTCTGCGTTTCTGAAACTAGTGGCACCACTTGTACATAGCGTATCTTTCTATAAAGGTATCGATTTATCTGTTAATATTCTCTGTACTCTCACAGTACCTTTATTAACCTAAAAATCTTGATTTAAAAATAACCCTCCATATCTTGAAATCTTTTGATCTCGAATTATTTTCTCTTCCCGTGAAATTCGAGATATCGAGGTTCGACTGTATTCATTTTTATTTGTTTTTTTTTTTATTATTATAATTGCTAGACGTGTACTTTATTACGAGGCATGTTTTTTAAGTAAGTACCGTTTTGCGATTCCGCTGCCGGTCTACGCACTACGGTCGACGTTCCGTGCATGCGCGCTGGTTAACTACATCTCTTGTCTACGCACCGACGCCATTACAGTCTGATTCTTCATTGTATACGTTGTTTACTGAGTGTTTAAGATGCCTCCGACAATCGTGAGTCCCGCCAATTGTGAAGTACGGGCTGTTATACGATTTCTTAGTGCTAAAGGCGTAAAACCGATCGATATTCATCGTCAGATCTGTGAAGTGTACGGACAAAACATTATGAGTGAAGGAATGACAAGGAAATGGGTGAGAGCATTTAAAGATGGCCGCACAAATGTGCATGATGAAGAACAGAGTGGGCGTCCTTCGGTCGTTAATGAAGATTTGGTGCAGAAAGTGGACGAAAAGGTGAGAGAAAACAGACGCTTTACAATTTCATCATTGTGCGACTGCTTTCCTCAATATTCTCGTAGTGTTTTGTATCGCACTGTGACCGAGAACTCGAATTACCGGAAATTGTGTTCACGTTGGGTTCCAAAAATGTTGACGGATTTGCACAAAACCCAACGTTTAGGCAGTGCATTGACTTTCCTTGAGCGGTACCACAATGAAGGTGAAGATTTTTTAGACCAAATTGTTACTGGTGACGAAACATGGGTGGCCTACGTCACACCGGAATCGAAACAACAATCCATGGAATGGCGACATTCATCATCACCCAAAAAAGTGAAGTTTAAGCAAACAATTTCTGCCCGGAAAATCATGTGCACAGTTTTTTGGGACAGAAAAGGAGTATTGCTAGTGGAGTTTCTGCCTCGTAACGAGACAATCAATGCAGCGTCTTATTGTGAGACATTGAACAATCTGCGTCGAGCAATCCAGAACAAAAGACGTGGCAAGTCGAGTAAGGGTATCGTTTTGCTGCACGACAATGCCCGTCCACATGTGGCTAATCGGACCAAAGATCTCATCAAATCTTTTAAATGGGAAACTCTAGATCATCCTCCATACAGCCCTGATCTGGCGCCCAGCGACTACCGTTTGTTCCTGCACTCGAAGAAACACCTGGGTGGTCAGCATCTTCAAGACGATAACGAAGTCAAAACATTTGATTAACAAGTCAGGCGGCAGAATTTTATGAGGAGGGTATTCAAAAACTGGTGCCACGTTATGACAAGTGCCTCAATATTCACGGAAATTATGTAGAAAAGTAGATTAAGGTACAGGCTTTCATGCAAAAATAAAATTATTGCGATATCTTTGCACGTCTTATTTTAATTCCAAAACGGTACTTACTTAAAAAACATGCCTTGTAAATAAATAAATAAATAAATAAATAAATAAATATGAGTGTTTAGGCTTGGTCACTATTGTACTGCAGCTAAATCTGTAAATAAAAGATTAGAAACAACATTTCGATTGGCTCTGTGGATGACACATTCATAAAGATTGGGTACACCAAACGGATTACCTGAACAATAGTGCTGACTAAGCCCATCCTGCAATGCTTCATTGTTATACTGCATATGATGGCTTTTTCGTGGACAACAAGCTACAAAGTTATGTTCCTATCTTAAAATAAGCTAAAATATCAATTACCTCGAGAAATTCGTTTAAAGATTTCTGACAACGTTGAAGTTGATCGAGAAGAGTATTTAGGGTGTTCCTTAGCCCCGAAACGGAACATAAAGAGAGAATTTGATTGTTATTTGAAATATCTGCCAAGATCATTCTATATGGAACAATAAAAAATAAAAAAAAAAATAGCTTTAAGAAACAAATATTTTTTCTTTTTTAAATCTATTTATAGTATATTTCATATTCCTAAGGTAAACTAATTTACATGTAAAAATAATCTTTAGACTAACAAGGAGACTCCAAGTACGAGGTATGTTCAAAAAATACGTAGACTGTTTGAATTGCGCGGGCCCTGTTGGTCCCAATCAAAATCGCTTGGTGTTGCCATCTTCTGACAGATCCGCTGATTACAAGGCAGTTTTTTGATTGCAAATATCAGTATTGGTTGATTAGCTACGCGGTTGTTTGTGAAGTGTGTTATTTTCGTTTGGTGGATTTTTAGAATGAGTGACTTGAACGAGCAAAGAGTTCCTGTGAAATTTTGTGTTAAACTCGGAAAAACTGCCACTGAAACTTTTGATATGCTCAAGACGGCTTACAGTGATGTTACTATGAAGCGTGCGACATGTTTTAAGTGGCATGCACGTTATAAAGATGGTCGTCAGTCAACTGCAGACGATGAGCGTCCTGGACGTCCTTCCACCCTGGTTCGGGCAAATCAACACCCTGGTTCGGGCAAATCGACGTCTGACCATCAGAGAGCTTGCTGAAGAGTGTGGGATAGCAGTTGGATCATGTCACGAGATTTTGACCGAAAAATTGAAGATGCACCGCGTTGCTGCGAAGTTTGTTCCACGCCTGATGACGGACGACCAAAAAGCCCATCGCGTCCAGGTTTGTCAGGAATTGCTTGAACGCTCAGAAGATGATGAAAGCTTCTTGTCGAAGATCATAACAGGTGATGAATCTTGGGTGTACGGTTATGATATCGAAATAAAGGTTCTATCATCCCAGTGGGTGGGTGAGACATCTCCCAGACCAAAAAAAGCTCGCCAAGTTCGTTCCAATGTGAAAGTGATGTTGATAATTTTTTTTGATGCTCAGGGCGTAGTCCACCACGAGTACCTCCCCCAAGGCTCCACAGTGAACCAGATTTACTACATCGAAGTTCTCAAACGTCTGCGGGATGCTATCCGGCGGAAAAGGCCAGAAATGTGGACGAGTGGTGACTGGTTGTTTCATCACGACAATGCTCCAGCCCATTCAGCCCTCAGAACTCGAGAGTTTTTGGCCAAACACTCGATCACTGTTCTTCCTCACCCACCCTACTCACCTGACCTCGCTCCTTGTGACTTCTTCTTGTTTCCCAAACTCAAAAGACCTTTGAAAGGAAGGAGATTTGAGACGATTCCTGATATAAAGGCAAATGCGACAAAGGCGCTGAAGGACATCACAAAAGAAGCGTTCCAGGACTGTTTCCAAAAGTGGAAACACCGTTGGGATAAATGTGTGCGTCGGGGAGGAGAGTACTTTGAAGGGGACCCAGATGTGTAACTTCTGAATAAAGTATACTTTGTTTTATGACGTCAGTCTACGTATTTTTTGAACAGACCTCGTATGTATTCGGACTCGCCAATTTTGATAAAAAAGAAAATTCTACGTCTAACTTTCACCAAATTAAACACCGATGCAAAGCCATTTGATACACTTCTCAATTACTTTATACTACACTTTATAAATGCCGAATTGTAGCACAAATTTATATCCTGTTCAGGTGGTCTAGTGGTAAAATGTTAGTTTTCTATTTTGCAGGTACGGGTTCGAATCCCATCTTTGAATCGGAGGGGAATTCCGGGGTTGTTGTCATCAAAGTTGGTGCATCAAACGGCAGGTGCATGAGCCTCAAGATGGGTAAACGTCCGGATTTAACAGACATCCAAAAAGGGATGATAATAGGCTATCGCAGCAAGGGTGGCACCATCTCCGAAATGGCGCGATTTGTGAACTGTTCACGGTCCGCGCTGGTGAAGGTGTACAAAAAGTGGACAGCAGGGACGGAAATCGCGTCCCATCGCCATCACTGTAAAGGGTCACGAGCCGTCGACCGACGGGGTGAGCGGCGCCTACGACGACTCGTAAAAGGTGACAGGAGAGCCACAATCCATCGACTGACCACCAGATTCAACAGTGGCGCCGACAGACGTGTATCCGACATAACCGTTGAACGCATCCTGCTATGGATGGGCCTGAACAGTCGACGCATGGTTGCTGCACCCACGTTGACCAGGGGTCATCATCGACGACCCCTAGACTTTGCACGTGAGCACCGCCATTGGACCACAGACGAGTGGACTAAGGTCGCCTTCTCCGACGAGTCAAGGTTTTTGCTCCGCAAGATTAATGGGAGATGGCGAGTGCCTCGTGAACGCCATGAAAAGACACTGCAGGAGGCTATTGTGGGCCGGAAACAGGCTGGTGGGGGTAATGTGCACGTGTGGGGGATCTTCTATCTGTCAATCGTAGCGGACCAGGTGCACCCGTACGTGCTCACGACGTTCCCCCAATGTGACGGTGTGGTCCAGCAGGACAATGCACCCTGCCACAAGGTACGTCTCTTCTGGATTGGTTCTAGAAACACTCTACTGACTTTCGAGTGCTCCCTTGGCCCGCTAATTCGCCGGACATCAATCCAATCGAACATCTGTGGGAGCACCTTGATCGCCATGTACGGCAGCTGGACCCTCCACCTATGACTCTCGAAGCTCTGTGGACAGTGCTTCCAGCAGAATGGACTGCCATACCATCGGACACATACCACGCACTTCTTGCGTCCATGCCACGACGCCTAGCAGCAGTTATAGCAGCGAAAGGTGGCTACTCCCATTATTAAGCAGGTGGTCATAATTCAGTGATATGACAGTGTATTCTCTTAATCATTCTAACACAAATAAACTTGTCAAACTTGGAAATCTTAAGTCAGTTGTATGCACAAATGATGGAAATCACCACCAAGACGAATACAAATTTTATTAAACTAAATGCTTACTTGAAATCGTCGTCAACTCTTGTGAAGCGTGACTGTTCCTTAGGAAGAGCACCCCTGCCAAATATTGGTTCTAGATACAGCCATTTACGTTGAATTAGATTCAGATTGTGCAAATATTCATCCAAATCGGCTAAGCGTGTCTCCCAAATGGAGACTCTGTCTTCGAATGTTTTGAAATAAGGAGTATCTTTCAGTGACTGAAGCAAACTCTGATTGTCTCCTATCTAATGTAACAAATATTTCATTAAAAAAAAATTAACATTTTATTCATTTTTCAACTTTTAGCAATGCTTAAGCAGCAAAATGAACTACTTTATTCAATAAATCTTTCCAGTCTTTGATTAGATTCACAGACGCTCCTTGACTGTCCTGGATGCTGGTTAAAGAAAATGTTGCAATTGCGCCCCAAGTGTCTAACTCTTGAAGTGCCTGTCTTATGGTTACTTGGCCTTGTGCACGCCCATTTAAATCCTGCAAAAGTAGAAGTGAGATTTCAGCATTAGCTGCAGGCAGTCACATTTTATCATTAAAATAGCATAAATAACAAATCTAATGTTATGAAATGGAGATTTCTCTATACTCTTCATGAAGTTGATGGGAGACCTTGCAGAAAAATAACGGAAAAGAACACACACAGAATTCCAATTGGTTTTGCCTTTTATCCCTGGTTCTGTCAAGGATACAAATGAAGAGGCAAGACGCTTTATACACTATATGATCACAAATATACGGACACATGCACGTTTGCGCTCTAGCCACGATTTCATGGAAATCAATAGGGCGTTGCACATCCCTTTGCCCGAATCACAGCTTCCACCCTTCGGGGAAGACTTTCCACCAAATGTTGGTAGGTACTTTCCGGAATGTTCCTCCATTCCTCCCGAAGAGCGAGAATCAGTTCAGGTACAGAAGTTGGCCGATGTGATCTGGCCCGCAAGCGTCTTTCCAATTCATCCCACAGACTCTCTATAGGATTGAGGTCGGGACTTTGTGCCGGCCAACCCATTTCTTCGACCCCTGAGTCCGCAAACCACTGCTGTATACACGCCTCGCTTTGTGGCACGGAGCATTGTCGTGTCGGTAGAGAAATGGCCCGTTTCCGAAAAATTGCCACAACGTTGGAAGTGCACAGTTGTCCAAAACATTCAGATAACGGTCGGAGTTCATGATTCCTTGCACAGGAACGAGCTGGCCCAGTCCGTACCGTGAAAACGAGCCCTACACCGTGACTCCTCCTCCTCCGAACTTGACTGTGGGCTCTGTGCACTCGGGTAAGAAGCGTTCTCCAGGTATGCGCCAAACCCAAACTCGTCCGTCGGATTGCCAGAGTGTGTAGCGAGATTCGTCTGTCCACATTACACGTTTCCATTGGTCCATTGTCCAGTTTCTGTGGGCTTTGCACCACTCCAGACGTCGCTTGGCGTCGACCCTGCCGATGTGGGGCTTGTGGGCAGCAGCACGGCCACGGAATCCCATCGTGTGCAGTTCCCGACGAATTTGTCACGGTACTGGCATCGTTTGCAGAGGTGTTTCGAAACTCTGTGGCAATTTTTTCCGCCGAGGACTTCCGGTTGCTGCGGGTGACACGACGAAGCACTCGACGGTCTCTGTCCGTTAGTTTCTTGGGTCTACCGGTTCGTTGTTGAACTGTTGTCGATTCCCGGGTCTTCCATTTCATAATGACATCGCCTACTGTCGACTTGGGTATCTGAAGAAGGCTGGAAATGTCACGCACGGACTTGCCGCATGGGTGACATCCAACGATGGTTCCACGTTGGAACTCGCTGAGCTCTGCCGAACGACCCATTCTTGCCAATGTCCAAGCAGAGTTGTGTCTGAAGGTGTGGGAAGATATTTAAATGATGTGCAAGTCATTATCATGTGACATTGGGCCAATCGATGACCTGTGAGGGGTGTCCGGATATTTTTGATCATATAGTGTATATCGAATACGATAGTATAGACAGTCAGTGATTGGTTAGATACAAAATAAAGGTAACTTCCTAATTCTACTGACTATGGTGCTAAAATAGTTGCAATTGGTGTTCAAAAATTCAATACACACGCATAGACTCTGCCTCCATAGGAACTGCTGCCCCCAAAAGTTTACTTGTGCACTAAAAAATTTTGAATTTTTGAAATTCTGACTTCGGATTCTTAAAGACCATCAAAAAACAGAATAGGAATGTCTGCAGACCCAGTCTCTATCTCTTTGTCTTCATCGATAAAATTGGGTTCAAAACGTTAAAAGTTCCACACATTCAGGGCCTCTACCTCCTAAACGGTGGATCAATTGAAAAAAAACACCAAGAATAAAACATTTCTCAAATATTGTGTACAATCTGAATATACCATTAAAAATACAGGTTCCTTTTTTTTAAAGATTTCAAAGTTACCCCCTCCCCCTCAGCCCACCTTACAAGGAGGGGGGGGGTAATTTTTTAACTAATGAATTTCCCCTGTGAAATAATTCACTTTTGATTTTGGACATTTTTTCGTACAGTGCTTAGTTTCCAATATATTCAATTGTCTCAAGATAAATGCCTCATCCTGTATCGGGCTTTGCAAAAGTTCTGTTACACTCTTTACATCCCCCAAAAAATGGACTGCTCATGATTTGGATAATTCCATTTCCACAAAAGGATCAAATAATATATTGGAAATTACGTGTTAACCTCTGAGTGATCCTAATGTCCACGACAAAAGAGATGGAAACGAAACGAGTAGAGATCGCTGCTCTCCCTGCGCGCGGGCCACACGAAGTCCGAGATTGCCAAGCTCCTCAAAGTCAGCCGGATGACCATCCACAGAGTTGCGGACAGGCTCAAAAATGGGAGAGACCTTAAAGATCAACCTCGTTCAGGTAGACCTCGAGTCGTCAACCGTTTGGTTGTGAGAAAAGCCTTCGAACAAGACCCGACGCTCAAAACGACTGCGCTCGCAAAGAAAAAGAAAATTTCGGTGTCCACAGTGTCCAGAGCGGTCAAAGAAGAAGGTGGAAAGAGCGTGAGGCCTCTGCTGACGGATCGGATACGGGAACAACGTCGGGAGCGCTGTCGCCGTCTTCTCAACGACTTGAAGAGTCGTTGCGAGCGAATTGTCATTTTCTCTGACGAAAAGAGACCTTCACGGTCGATCCTGTTGTCAACAAGCAAAACGACTGCGTGGTAAGCTTCGGCCAGGACATCTCCAAGGTCCGCTACGAGTCTACAACCAAGCACCCAGCCTCTGTGATGATGCTCGGAATCGTGGCGCCGAATGGCGAGAAAATGCCACCCGTGTGGTTCCCAAGTGGATACCGGCTAACGGTGGCTGATTACAAGGACATCCTGGCCACAAAAGTCCTTCCCTGGGTGAAGAAATGCGGACTACATCTTTCAACAGGACGGTGCCCCTGCCCACACGGCCAACACTGGTCGCCAGACCTCTATCCACTTGACTACAGCGTGTGGGCGCATGTCGAGGGGAAGGCCTGCAAGGTCCGTCGCAGCAATGTCGACGAGCTGAAAACATCTGTCAACCGTGTGTGGACCAGAATGAGGAAGGACTACATTCGCAAAGTTTGCAAGGCTTTTCGGCCTCGTCTGGAGCGGGTTCTCGATGCAGATGGTGGCTACATTGATTAAATGACTAATTACAATGTTATTCTACATGATGGCACAATAAAAACATGTTTAACTGCATCGTGAACATCGTCGTGTCCATTTCTTTGAGGGTCGTCACGAGTGTAACAGAACTTTTGCAAAGCCCGGTATAAGACACCCTGCCTCTTCAACTTTATCCCTAACAAAACCAGAATAAAAGATGAAACCAGCCTGAATTCTGTGCATTTCCTTTCCTGCTATGGACTGCAAGGTCTCATCAATTTGAAGAAATGGACACGAGAAGAAATGAAGCATGACCCGGTTAACACGAACTCCTGGTTAACACAACCAAAATTCTTGGTCCCATCCTCCTGAAGCATTAATTAGTGCAAATTTCACCTGTTAACACGAACATAATTTTATAGACGGATTGCGCAGGAAGTAGGAACGTGCATGCACCACTTTCTGTGCCTTCCTTAATGCCTGAGGCAGAAAAGAGTAAACATCGAACGAATTAACCAATAAAAATGCCGTATTGTGCTGCTCCTTGTTCAATCAATCAGCAAAAAACGCAAATTTATTCAGTAAAGTAACATTTCATCGATTTCCGAGTACCGTTTTATGATCTCCGACTCGATAAAAAATTAGTGATAAATCGCAGCACTCGGCAGTCAATGTGAATAATTTCGAGTTTTAGTCACAGCCAAAATCCAAAAAAATAGACTGAGATGGTTTGGCCATGTAATGAGAAGAGCCGAGAACTACACTGGCAAAAGAGCTATGAACATGAAAGTGGGGGGAAGGAGGAAAAGAGGACGACCCAAGAGAAGATGGAAAGATATGGTGGATGAAGATCTGAAATCAAAGGGTCTCAGAAGGGAATGGACAGAGGACAGAGAGAAATGGAGAAAGCTCATCAAAAACAGCGACCCCACATAGAAGTGGGAAAAGCTGGAGATGAAGAAGAAGAAGTCACAGCCAACAACGAAAGTGCAGTTATTAAGAAAGCGGAAATACGTCTAGGCACGAAGTAAGCTAATATTTGTAAACACGCATCCCGTCTATACAAAACTGCTTAACACAAACACAAATTTTTTTTCAAATTTTCGAATCTAAGCTATACTTTTTATTACATTTGGCATTCTTTTTCTCGAATTTCCGTCCAAAATAAAGTTTTAACAGGCAACTCCATACGTAATAGTCACTCCGCCTATAATAGCCACTTTTCATTTCCCGCCAAGCAGAGACCATTAAAAAAAGCAAATTAAAAAAAAAAAAACAAAACGCATTTGTAGCAAACCACTCCCTGTGTCCATGTTGTTTATACAGTTTGTTTTCTAAACCGAAGTTGGATTCGGGAGTCATGCTAAAACCGCTTAACACGAATCCCGGATAACATGAACTTTTTGTCCGGTCCCATGACAATTCGTGTTAACCGGATTATACTGTATAATATTAATAATTACTTAAAGGTTGTTTGTTTTTTTTTCTTTTGATGAAAACAA
>JAHWFO010003048.1:0-30002 GCA_023313115.1 Rhysida immarginata
GACACCTCCCTGCTTGTCGTAAATATTGTAAGACGGAATTTTATCATACCACATAGTTCTCGCATAAATCATCGATTTCACAAAAGCGAAAGTATGCCAGCAAAGTTGTTTGTCTGGGGTTTTCTAACCGTTCTGTAACATTTTCAGGGTTAAAATATATTCGTTGTCTTCTTTCAAAGTGAACATCGAAATGAATTACTGGTGGGTGTCTTTCATCTCAATATGCGCCAGACTGCCTCTGAAGAGCTTATGTTTCGGACCGATTGAAACCTTGTGGCTTCGTCGTGTTCATTTTACAACACAAATATGTTTGTTCACTGCCCTTGTTGAATATTTAATAGATTCAACGCTTTTGCACATTTCACCGTTGTAGCTTGAAATATTGTAGATTATATCGGCGAATAGTTTACGACCCATTTAACTTCCACCTGATCTAATTTTTGCTGCACACCCACCTTGCTCAGGTGAGCGTCGAGGATAGGACGGGATATCTTTTGGAATACCGGCCGTCCTGCATGCAAGGAGACTTTCTGTTTGATGCCCCGGAAGGACCATGAACGATATGTTTCTTTTCGATGAAAAACAGTGTTGGAACTGTTACGGTAGGAGAATACAGCACTTATCAGCTTATTGACATCTTGGGACGTATTTTTTCTTTTAGCCACAGGAGAATATAAGCAGACCACTCTTTTGTTACTCCACGCTTTACATGAAGCACAAAACTGAACCAAAAACGCTTTTTGGTGGTCACGTTGATCAGCAACTTCAATTTCAAGAATGATATCGTTCTACTCTGGCTTTTATATTATGTCGATCATACGACGCTTGTCCTGCAATAATTTTTTGAGTGATTTCGTTCCACTTTGGATTTGTTATGACTGTAATAAAAAGATCAGACCTTCCGGACATAACAGATAGCGTTCTGCATACACTCGTGCATATAGCGTGGGCCACCGTTAAAACTGGATGGAAGGAACACTAATTGGCCTAAGTTTCCGTGCTGTCATCTTGTTGCATAGCCTCCCGCAAGTGCCCATAATTTTCAGCGCGTAATCGTCTCTGATTGGTGCTTATGTACACCAACTGCTCGGTCTCGATTTTGGGGTACATATCGATGATATCAATCCAAAATTATACCCATCTTATCCATGAGAAAAAATTAAAAAATATTGCAGGGCGTCGTAAGACCGATGTGCCTCATAAATGCGTTGAAGACGATCGTCTCGTGTGCGCAGTAATATATCACGTGGATGTGGAAATTTCTGATCAACCAAAACTGCTGCAACTTCATTTGTGACAGGAATATTGTACCTACCGCTATGTCCAGCATCGGGTCGTTTATCTGCACAAATGACAAAAAATTGATTCTAGTACAGATTTAAAACTATTCATATATATGAATTCGCTTGATGCAGCAGAGCAATCACATCAAGTCGTGAAAAGTTTTCGTTTCTAATATTTGCCTGTCCTTCATAATTAGGAAAAAATATATCTGAAAAAACTTGGGTTCATTTTCAGGAAGCAAAGCACCGATAAATGGTAAACCTGGCCTTGAACCTTAAAGGTAGGCACGAATGGTCCTTCCGTTATTTGTTTCGCGCCAAAGATATAATTTGAAACGCATTATTATACGTACTGACTTTATCCAAAAAGTTCTTTGATTGTGGATGGTCACCATTCAGCAGAGATTTTAAGATCTCGGGGGAGTTCTGAAAAATTTCAATATGCACTTTTTCACTCGAGTAACACATTCCAGCCGTTGTTTTTTGCTATTTCAGACCCTCACAGTATGTAGGGTTATAATCAATCATTTACGACTATTCCACCACTTGAAGAAAAATGTGGCTTATGATCAATCATAAGATTTTATGTAAATGCACTTTTTTTCTTTATCAGCCCAAAGAAGTTCGACTTTCACCGCAACTATTACTACGATATTAACATTATATATAACGGGTGTCGAAAACGCTCAGCGGCTAGGCGAGCTTGGCGCTGTTCTTCTATCTCTGCCTGTCGTATTCCATCTACTCTTTTCCTTTTACTCACTGTAAAATCCTCACGATCTTGAAGCGTGCGTTCATAATTCTCCCTAGCTAATTCTAAAAGCCGCTGGTGTTGGTCATTACTTTCTAAACTCTAGCAATATTGAGACGATCTCGATCATTACTTAAGCGCTCCTGACGCTGCGTAAACGTTTCCGAGGCGGGAGATAATGAACGGCGCTCACGATCAGCGCTCAATCGCGCTAACTGTTGGTCACTACTTTCGACAGTTCGTGAAGCAGCTATGCGAATCCGCTGCAAACTCAGGCGTGATTCTGTTTGAGTGATGGTTTCCAAGATAATGCATAACGCTCTCGATCAGAGTTACGTCGCGCCTAGCTTTCGTAAGGAGTTTCCAAAGAGCGAATTAAAGCCCGATGTTCTCGAGCTGCTGCAACTCTCGCCTCACAAACTTCATTGGAGTATTGAAATCGCAAAGTCCTCAGTCTTTTAGCTGTTCTAGTGTATTGAGAAAGACTCGACCGTTTTCTAGGCATTTTTATTCGTAAACAAAACCAATACAAAATATAATAATTACGCTCCCAAATGTTAAAGCTAGATCATTAATTCCGTATATTCTAGCCAAGTAAATCCAAAGCCTGTAATCGTCTATCTGTGTCTTATGTACGAGGGGAGTTCAATAAGTAATGCAACACATTTTTTTTCTCGGCCAATTTTGGTTGAAAAAACTGGACATTTCTTTTGGAACATTTTCAAACATCTCTTTTTCGTCTCGTAAAGTTTCATTGATGTCCGATATGTGACAGCGCTATAGTGAGCTGTTAAAGTGGCGTCTACAATGAAGGTGCGTTCCAAACAACGGGCAGTGATTGAGTTTCTTTTGGCGGAAAACCAGGGCATCACAGATATTCATAGGCGCTTGCAGAATGTCTACGGTGATCTGGCTGTGGACAAAAGCACGGTGAATCGTTGGGCAAAGCGTGTGTCATCATCGCCTTAAGGTCAGGCAAAACTGTCTGATCTCCCGCATTGTCGGAACATGCGAACACTCTCATTCGAGCAGATCGGCGGATTTTCATCTGTTTGGCCCAATGAAGAACGCAATCCGTGGGACGCACTACGCGGATCATGAAGCAGCTATTGATGCAGCACGACGTTGGCTCCGACATCGACCAGTGGAATCGTCAGGTGTACAGGCCTTCACTTCAAGGTGGCGTAAAGCCGTAGCATTGAATGGAGATTAAGTTGAAAAATAGTGTTGTGTAGCTAAAAGATTGGGGAATAATATGGTGTATTCGAATGCTGAATAAAACAACCCCCTTTTTCAGAAAAAAATGTGTTGCATTAGTTATTGAACTCCCTCGTAATATCTATGTATGTAAACTAACCTTAATTCCACAAATACTGTGTAAATGACTTTTAAAAATAACAGCGATATCTGTTTGCTTCTTTGTGTACTAAGCCTTGATGAGCAGTAAACATCCGAAAACTTCTGTGAGCGCCTTTTAAAAATAACAAATGAACCGCCATCTTTTGACTTTTCTACATACTGTACTAAGTTGAGCCAACACAATCTCTACTCAATGTTGGCCGAGCCATAGCCTGCAACAATAAAAGAAAACTTTTTAAATTGACCATTGTTAAACTTATTTCTACCAATAATAAGCGCTGAATTTAGTCGACTTATGATGATGTAACAACGTTTGACTTTTCAGTTGTTTGGCTTTCATTCTAGGTGTTGATTGTGCAAGTTTTCCTTTATTGTTGCAGGCTACGGCTCAGCCAACATTGAGTAGAGATTGTGTTGACTCAACTTAGTACTGTATGTAGAAAAGTCAAAAGGTGGCCCTTTATTTGTTATTTTTAAAATGCGCACATAGAAGTTTTCGGATGTTTACTTCTCATCAAGGCTTAGTACACAAAAAAGCAAACAGATATCGCTGTTATTTTTAAAAGCCATTTACACAGTATTTGCGGGATTTAGGTTAGCTTACATAGATAGATATTACATAAGACATAGATAGACGATTACAGGCGTTGGTGCAATTGTGCTGCAAATGGTGATCCAAAATGCAACAATGTGCAGAGTTAACTTGCAATTCCGCCTCTAGTAAAAAAGAACGACCGAGTTGCTTCCTTGTAATTAGAAAATTGATTTATGACATTATTAAAATTAGGGCCGGCAACAATTATGTTAAAGTAAATTAAATGAGATCAGAGGTGCCCTAGGTAGATTTAATTTATTAAAAAATAGTTTTGAAGTTTATTTTGCAATACAGTTGAAGCTCTCTATAATGAATAATCATATTACGACTATATAATGAATTTTTACTTTGGTCCCAACCTAGATAAACATGTAAATCTTGAGTATTAACCATATTTCTGTATAACAAAGTTTCCGCATTACACATTGTTTGGGGCGTGGTCGATGATTTCCTTATAAGGAAGTTCGACTATATCAAGTTAAGGTTAGTTGTCGTGGGTCGGACATATTTTCTGTGGATCGGCGGTCAATAAACACTCCAATACAATATGAAAATGCGGCAAAATAACTTTTTTGAATCCGCATAAGATAGTAAACAACTATCGACAGTGAAGTTGAGAGATCACTATCAGCGCTACCAGGTGGCGAAACGAGAAGATTATTGTTCAAAATATCGCAACATTGCAACAATAGAGCAGCGAGCTATTAGGCAGGCTTTTCTATCTTTGTGGCTACGGATGAGCAGACTCCTAAAAGTTTAAATTAAGATATCTCTTTTTTTCCATGAGCTGATTTTGATGAAATAAAGCCTATATGTTGTTCCATGTTTTGCTAAAGTTACCTGTGAAAACCTAATGAAGATTCGTCAAGTAGTTTTGGAGATTAGCGTGTTCAAACAAATAAACAGACAGACAAAAGTTTTAAAAATGTTCTTATTGTAATCTGTTATACTTCCTACATCACCCGCAATCAGATTTAGGCAAGTATTTTAAAAGTACAGACATAATAGTTCTACAGTTTTATTATATGTATAGAAGAAAAACATAGAAGATAGATTGGTTTTGTTTACGAATAAAAAAGCCTAGAAAACGGTCGAGTCTTTCTCAATACACTAGAACGGCTAAAAGACTGGGACTTAGCGATATGAATAATCCAAATAACCCAGGTCGCAGAATTTTTCCTTCCATTTTTCGATGGAAAAATCTTTACATGAATAATCCAATGAAGTTCGTGAGACGAAACTTGCAGCAGCTCGAGAACGTCGGGCTTTAATTCGCTCTTTGGAAACTCCTTGCGAAAGCTAGGCGCGACGTAACTCTGATCGAGGGCGTTATGCATTATCTCGGAAACCATCACTCAAACAGAATCCTGCCTAAGTTCGCAACCGGGTTCGCATAGCTGCTTCATGGTCTGTCGAAAGCAGTGACTAACAGTTTGCGCGACTGAGAGCTGATCGTGAGCGCCGTTCATTATCTCCCGCCTTAGAAACGTTTACGCAGCATCGGGAGCGCTTAAGTAATGATCGAGATCGTATCAATGTTGCTAGAGTTTAGAAAGTAATGTTCAACATCAGCGGATTTTAGAATTAGCTAGGTAGAATTATGAACGCACGCGTCAAGATCGTGAGGATTTTACAGTGAGTGAAAGGGAGACAGTAGATGGAATACGACAGGCATTGACGGAAGAACAGCGCCAAGCTCGCCTAGCCGCTGATCGTTTTACGCGCTATATAGAATGTTAATGTCGTCAGAAGTTTCAGGTGAATCCCTAGAAATAGTTGCGGAAAAAGCCGAACTTCTTTAGGTTAATAAATAAAAAAGTGCATTTGCATAAAATCTTATGATTGATTATAAGCCATATTTTCCTTCAATTGGTGGAATGGTCGTAAATTGTACATTTTGTTAGGGTCTCAATTAGCAAAAAGCAACGGCTGAAATGCGTCACTGGAGTGGAAAAGTGAATATTGAAATTTTTCAGAACTCCCCAGAGATCTTAAAATCTCTGATGAATGGTGACCATCCACAATCAAAGCTCTTTTTGGATAAAGTCCGTGTGTATATTAATGCGTTTCAAATGGAGAAATTTGATAAATGATATCTTTGGCGCCTAACAAATAACGGAAGGACCATTCATGCCTACCTTTAGGGTTCAAGGCCAAGTTTATCACTTGTCGGTGCTTTGCTGCCTGAAAATGAACCCAAGTTTCTTCAGGTATATTTTTTTTCTAATTACGAAGCACAGGCATATATTGGAAACCAAAACTTTCCACAACTTAACAATGATGTGATTGCTCTGCTGCATCAAGTGAATCCATATATTCATAGTTTTAAATCTGCACTAGAGTCTATTCCGCAATGGCAAAATAATGATTATAAATTTGTCATTAGTGCAGATAAACGATCCGATGCTGGGCATAGCGGTAGGTACAATATTCTTGTCACAAATGAAGTTGCAGCTGCTTTGGTTGATCAGAAATGTCAGCCACGTGATATTGTATGGGGCACTCGAGACGATCGTCTTCAACGCATTTATGAGGCACATTGGTCTTACGACCCTACAATACCTCTGAATTTATTGCCATGGATAAGATGGGTATAATTGTGGATTGTATCAAGTCAATCCTACTAAAACAGTGCCGAATATATGCAAAAAAATATTATCACAACAATTTTATATTCAACTTTATGTGCAAATAAGACGAAATCGTTTTGTCGACTTGCAAAGATTTCGTGAACTGTTTAGCCGTTTTTCATCGATATGTACCCCAAAATCGAGGCATACATACACACCAACCAGAGACGATTACACGCTGAAATTTATGTGAACTTGTGGGGCACTATGCAACAAGATGACAGCACGGAAACTTAAGCCAATTAGTGTTCTATCCATCCAGTTTTAACAGCAGCCCACGCTATATGTGTGATTGTATGCAGGACGATTTCTGTTATGTCCGAAATACGGAAGGCCTGACCTTTTTATTACATTCACAATAAATCCAATTTTGAACGAAATCACTCAAGCAGGACAAGCGCTGTATGATCGACATGATATAAAAGCCAGAGTTTACCTTGTGAAATTGATATTGCTGATCAACGTGATCACAAAAAAAGCGTTTTTGGTTAAGTTTTGTGTTTCATGTAAAGCGTGGAGTAGCAAAAGAGTGGTCTGCCTCACGCATATATCCTCCTTTGGCTAGATGAATAAATACGTTACAAGAATATCGATACGCTGATAAGTGCTTTATTCCCGTATCGTAACACAGATCCCACCCTGTTTGTCATCGAAAAGAAATACATTGTTCACGGTTTTTGCGGGGTGTCAAACAGAAAATCTCCTTGCATGCAGAACGGACGGTGTTCCAAAAGATATTCAGCAGCACTGGTAGAGCAGTAATTTCTGTCCTATCATCGACGCTCACGTGAGCAAGGTGGGTTTATAGCAAAAATAAGATCATGTGGAAAATAAATGGTTCGTAACCTAATCGCCGATATCATCTACAAAATTTCAACCTATAACGGTGAAATGTGTAAAAGCGTTGAATCTATTAAATATTCAACAAGGGCACTGAACAAACACATTTGTGTTGAATAATGAACACGACAAAGCCACAAGATTTCAATTGGCCTGACACAATCTCTTCAGAGGCAGTATGGCGCATTTTATGATTCCCTATTCACGAAAGACACTCACCAGTGATTCATCTCCATGTTCACTTTGAAAGAAGACAACGAATATATTTTAATCTTGAAAATGTTAGAGAATGGTTAGAAAATCCCAGACAAACAACTTTGCTGGGATACTTTCGCTTTTGTGAAATCGACGATTTTTGCGAGAACAATGTTGTATGATGAAATTCCGTCATACAATACTTACGCCAAGCAGGGAGGTGTCTTCTATCGTAGAATGCGTGGTAGACTTGCAAAAAAGGGAGCCCGACATTTTTAAAGAATACGTTATTCGAAGAGTGTACGCGGTTCATCCAAACAATGCCGAATATTCCTACTTGCGCTTGCTTTTACATACCGTTGCGTTTCCACGAACGATAAACGGGATCGAATATCCCATTTACCGTGATGCTTGCCGAGAGCAACACTTGGATGATGAGAAGCACTGGGATGAGGCTCTGGCTGAATAATGCGTTAGTAGCAGTCCACATCGCTTGAGTCATTTGCTTGCTTTTTGCTGAAATTTTGTGCCCTTTTTGACGCTGCAGTGCTGTGGCAAAAATTTCAAGATAATCTGGCGGAAGACTTTTATAGGAATATCGGACAAAATATTGAAGCCGTGCTGAACGATAAATTGCGTAATAGTGCTTTTAATCAATGCTGCGTGTGCTATTCAAAATTTGGTCATATCTATAGGAGGAAATCCTCTCCCCCTGTACGGCTTGCCAGCGCCATTAGTAGAAGGTGAACGCATCAACAGAGTGTACGCAGCGGAAATAAGTAATAGTGTAGCAGAACTTGTGGAAACCTTGCTAAACGGCGTCCGAAATCTAACGGAAAAAGAGTGCACAGTATTCGAACACATTTGTCAGTGTTAACAATAATTGGGAGAAATTCTGTTTTTAGATGCACGTGTTGGGACAAGAAAACATTCGTATCTAAAATGGTGTTGGCAAAATTCCGAACCCAAGGAGAAATAACTCTTGCTGTGGCTTCGGCGGGAATAGCAGCCACTTTGTTATGAATTAAGAGCATGCCTGAAGGGTCTGTGGCGACACATCACGCGGATGCACTGAACAGTAGACATGCGGGCGCGAATAGGAGGCAAGAGAAATTCACAGGAGTTTTCTAATTTATTATTAAAATTGGCGAGGACACATATCAAGAAGAAAATGGTCAAATGATTTTGCCAGATAATTTGTGCTGTACTTTCACTTCAACACATCATTTCTTCCGTTTATGGTGATCAAATGCAAACAACAACTCATGAAAACTCTTGGCTTTGTGAAAAGGCTTTGTATTGACACTTTGAAACGATCAAGCTGCAAGAATTTACTCGGGCATACTTACTCTTGTTGAGGGAGAAAAAGTAGAGTATATCTCAATCAACAGAGTTATGAAGCAAGCTGACTCTACCAATTATCCATTCGAATTTTTAAACTCTTAGTTCACCTGGCTTTCCATCACACAAAATTAATTTGAAAAAGTCGCTCCTATTATTCTGTTCCGAAATGTAAGCCTACCGAAATTGTGTAATGGTAGGAGGCTTAAAGTTACTTTTCACCAACGTAACATCATAGAAGTGGAAATTTTGATGGGAGCTGGCGCAGGCGAGCAAGTTTTCATACGCCGAATCCCGCTTATTCCTAACAATTTCCCATTTCGCTTTAAACATCTACAACTCCCAGTGAGCATATATTATGCCATTACAATAAACAAAGCACAAAGCCAGAAGCTACGTGTTGCGGGCGTGGACCTGATTGTCCGTTTCCTTTGTCATTGCTAGTTCTATGTGGCTCTCCCCCATATTAGTGAATCAAACAAGCTCTTTGTTAATACCCCAATCATTGTCTGCAAAGAAGCTTTATAATATGTCAAAAATAAACTCCACGTGTACGAAGTTGCGGACACAGCTAGTAAATAAACAAATAAATATCTTAGCATTGAAAGTTACAACAGCACCATAAGGTACAATATGGTTCCATTAGAGTACGTGATACTAAACCAATCCCCATTACTATTATTTATTCGTTATATTCACTCATGACACATTGTTTCGAGTTGTTTGATATATTACATGCCGTATCTTAGCATTGAAAATTACAACAGTACCATAGGGTACTGTTTGATTCCTTTAGGGCACGTGCTACTAAACGAATTCCCACTATCATTATTTACTTGTTATAATCATTTTTGAGACATCCTTATATCTTCTATCAATATTTTTGAAACCAATATCTGCTATCATTTTTTAATCTTATATATTCGTTCAGGAGACGTTGTTACGATTTGTTTGATATTTCACATGCCATATCTGGTTATACTAAATTTTTAATGGAGTATCATAATTTTATTAGAGCACATGCTATTAGTGCACGTATCTATTCACGCTATCCAACGTTCAAACTTGTTCGTGTTCTCTTACATATTCAAGGATTGGTGAAAACAGTGTGAAAAGTTAATTCTTTTACAGGTTATCGTAATCATTAATAAACTCCCTAAGAATAAAAATATTCTTTTGATTTAGAGAACCAATCTCCCCTTTCAATAATCGTCAATCACGTGCATCCTGCACGCGCACAGTTTCATTAACGTTTACAGCACGCACAGAGCCTATTCCCCAATGCAAGGATAATTCATGTCTTCCAGCAATTGAATACTTCTACTCTCTCTATTGCAACGCAATGCATTGTTGGAATTGTGTCTACAGACGGACGGATGGACAGCTTGACTAATCGATCACATAAGCACATTTCTAAGAAAACGTGCTAAAAGCACGGTCATGGCAGGGCTCTTAGCAGGTGTATGGGTAAGTGACGAAACATTAACAGTTTAATCTGAAGTATCAGAGTCAGCAGGAACTCGCACAGTTCTCTACTTGACTCACGATAAACCCGCCGGCATCACCGTTAAAATAACCATAGACGGAAAACGTGAGGACCCCTCGCAGCAGTTTAAAAACCATACTAAGTAGTTTCAACTCAGGAAATGCTGAGAAAACTTTAGCTCCAACGCTTGTAAAGACACAAGCAAAGAGCTTTAAATATAGAGTTAATTGCGAGCTAATGTTGAGCATTCAGTATATAACAACAAATAAGTCCACGGTCTCTGAGCCTCCTACCTTGCTGCTTGTGACAGAAGACGTGGTTTCTTCCGCAAGAGCTAACCCATTCTCCGTTGACGGGAGATTCAGAACATCGATAATTTTACTCGCTGGAATTTTATCAAGGGCAACATGACTTATAGATAAATGAATACTCGTTTTCGGCGAGGTATCTTCACATTGTTTACGACTCCGACCTAACTCTGTAGGGGCTGTAAAGGCCTCCCTTTCTTCCGTGACGGTCTCCGTCGCCAGCCGCCTGTCGTGGCGAACTTCATTGTAGTTGCTCCTTCTTCAGTTTCTGGAAATCGCCGAAGTTGATTCCACGACAGCAATATCTGTGGGCTTAGAAACGACTTCTAACTCAAACGCTTGTTTGCTGCTCGGGAAGAAGCTTTTCCTCCCATTCGTACCGTAAAATCGAGATTATCTCCATGTCCTGTCTGATCTCCGTTGTTCTCCATTTCTCTTTCCCAGATCACGTGACAATCTCTGATTATCATTCTCCATCGCGTATCTTTCTCGTTTTGAATCTTGTACTCCTGAAGATATGTGTCGATATCATTTTGGTATGTGACATACTCGCCCCGCTACTTAACAGATTTTGTTGATTAATTTAATAGGGCCAGAATCTTTACGCTTTTGCTGACGCTCGATAAACGCTCCTATTAAACCCGTGCATCGATGTAGAATTCCTTAGGGCTCTCAAGTAAAGACGATCATAACCTAGTCACTTTACTAACAGTGAATGTTAAACTTTGGTTGTACCGTTTGCCGAAACTAACATAGAAAAAGCAGGTCAGGAAAGAAAACTACTTATCTCGCGGCAGAAAAATATTCAGATTGTTGTAATAATAAATGCATGAAAAAGGAATAGGACCATTAAATCAATGCTACTTCTCTATCCAAAAGCTCCAGATTATTCAAAAAACAATTCTATTTAATGAAAGCGAGTTATTTACTCCATAGTTACAAAATAACAGTTGAGATTGCACACGTTATTACATGATGGATAAGCAGTAGTATAAGATGTGTAATATTGTTGGTTAATGCATAGATTATGTAAATTCATATGGAGTAAATAACTCGCTTGCAAGAGAGAAGATTTGTAATAAAAACAGAAGATCTGATGAGTTGGGAACAACTTGACAACCCGCATTACAGTCTGAAACTCGCGTCCAGTAGATACTACCTGTTCCGGGAGCTAAAGAATATCATCGTAAGCCTGCATTTCAGTGACGATGAACAAGCAAAAACTGCGTGAAAACAAGTTATATTCTTCACCGGCGGCAGCTTCTATGAAGTGATCATGCAAAATGATATTGAGTGCTATGAGAAGTGCTTAAATAAACTTGAAAACTATGTGGAAAAATAAATAAAGATACATAGAATGTGGTAAAGAAAAATTTTTGAAAATATATATAGTAGTTTTTTTATTATTGCAAAACAGGCCTTAGTTTATGAATAATCCTCTTACAATAAAACTTCTCTATAATATACAGGGTCGAGTCACATTATTATGACCACCGCCTACGTTTGTCTTCGGGGTTGCTCAGACGAGGGACTATGTCACGTGTTGGGACTTGGCTAGGTGACTATATAAGGTAGGTTTCCACTATTTAAAAACATATCACTCATTTCTGCAGTGAGCAAGAAACGTGATTTATCAGATCTGGAAAAGGGGATGATAATCGGATTTTGGGCCAAGGGTAGCAGTATTTCAGAAACTGCACTGTTTGTGAACTGTTCTCGTGCTGCTGTAGTTAAAGTGTATCATGACTGGGAAAGTGGGACCGTCAGATTAAACGTTATGGGAACTGTAGATCACGACTTGCCAGTGATGAGAGAGGTGAACGTTGGCTGCGAAGATACGTGAAGGCCAACTTAAGAGCTACAGTGGACCAACTTATTGCTCATAAGTTGCTACCAAACATCTCTAAAACCACAGTACAGAGGACGCTGCTATGTATGGGCCTCTGCAGCTGATAGATGGTCAATGCACCCGTGCTGACAAAGGTGCATCGCCAAAAACGGCTTCAATTTTCCCAACGGTACAGAAACTGGACCATTTCTAACTGGTAAAAAGTTGCCCTCTCCAATGAGTGAGTCACGATTTCTGCTCCACGAAAGTGATAGCCGATGGGGGGGGGGGGGGTAAGGCGAGAAACCTCCAAGAACAAACACTCTGCAACCATTGTTGGACAAATCCAGGCTGGTGGCGGCAGCGTCATGGTGTGGGGAGTATTCTCTGGGCCCAGTGATACCTATGGAAGGCACTCTCAACCGATTCGGTTATTTATCCATAAACGGACACCCATTCATGGCGACTGTCATCCCAGAGGTGGATGGCACCTTCCAGCAAGACAGTGCGACATGTCATATGGCTGCAATTGCTCGGGGGTGGTTTAAGGAACACGACCAAGAGTTCCAAGTACTACCCTGGCCCCCTAATTCCCCAGATCTCAACCCAAATGAGAACCTTTGGGAACACCTTGATCGTCATGTGCGTGCTATGGAACAACCACCGCGTACCCTTCAGCAGCTATCGGATGCTGCTTGACCAGTAGAAACCTACCAGAATTTTACTAACTTACTCCCACACCGTTTAGCTGCTTTCCGTGTTGCTAAAGGCAGTTATTCGGGATATTAGCTGGTGGTCATAATAATATGATTCGACCCTGTAAAATGATAAGCCAAGAAGTGTCCTGTTTCTGTAATGTTTTTCTGTAACATTTACTATATTCAAATTGATATCTGTTCCCATGACAAAGTGTCAAGTGTCAAGATGTAAATTGTTAATCCGGAATTTTATGTAAATTTTATTTTTTATGTAAATTTTATTTTTATCTAAATTTTTTTTCCGATAAATTGTTTCAGATAATGAATGAAAAAAGCTATTTACTTATGTATTTTTTATTTTGTCAACTGTTGTAAGTGGAAAAAATAAGAAAATTAGAGTGTATCTGACTGTGAAGTTTTATAGTTGTAGCAATATTTTAATTTTAATGTAATTACCTTTTCCACCACCTCCTGGAGGCAAGTCACATTTCCCATCAGGATGGGAGTCTTGGTGTCCGCCTGCCTGATGTATGCTCTCTCCCAGCCTTCCTGACTTCTTCATACTTAGCCAGCGACCTCGTCTTTTCCATTCATACAAATGCTGACCTGCCTCCTAAAATCCATCACGTTGCCGAATCAGAATCAATCTGCATGGGAGAGGAATTTCTAATCCCAGCCCCCGATCTTCGCAAACTTCAAAATCTCTTTCTCGTAGCACTGGATACTATATCAACCACCTTCCGTTAGCACAAGTGAATCAGGGAGCTGGCTACATGCCCTGCCTTCCCCTGCCCTGGGTACATTTCTTCATGACAACTCCATGTGCATCGCCATCGGCCTTCGCTTAGGTGCCCGCCTGTGTTTTCCACACCGTTGCTGCCGCGGTGCAACTATTGATGAATAGGCCCTCCACCCCCTTTAGCTGCGATAGCTTTGGCCGGCATAGTCATCTAAATGACACGATACATCGTGCCCTCACCACCACATTCATTCCATCATCACCGGAACCCACTGGTTTTTCTCGAAGCGATGGCAAACGCCCCAACGGAGAGACCCTCTCCGCCTGGAAGTCAGGGAAGATGTTACTGTGGGACATCACCTGTGTAGATACCTTCGTCTGCTCCTACCGAGACGGAAGCTCAAGGGAGCCCTGTTATGCCACGAACCTTGCAGAAAGCAAGAAAACTTCAAAGTACGATGACCTACTAAATAACTGCCTGTTTGCACCCATTGGCTTCTAGACTTTCGGCCCCTGGAGCTCCAGTGCCCGGTCCTTCCTAAGAGACCTCGGTTCAGACGTTTCGCCGCTACCCAGGATAATAGATCTATCGAGTTTCTCCGCCATAGAATCTCCCTGGACATCCAGAGGGGTAATGCGGCTTGCATCATCGCTTCTATCCCGGGCTACTCCTTTCAACAAATATTTTTTTCATTTAACCCCCTGTTTTGTGGACATTTCCGTTATCTACAGTGAACTAGTGCTTATTGATATGTTTAAAATATATTTTATCATGTGTGTGTGTGTGTGTGTGTGTGTGTTTTTTTTGTTTGTTTGCACATAGGTTGGCTGTTCTACTCTTCGGTAGAATTGTTTATCTCTTGATTGAGATATGATGAAGAAACATTTTATACTTGTTTTTAAAGATTTTAATTTTCATGCATTGAAATATGGAATTAGTTGAGAATTGGAAAGTTACCAGTAATTCTTCAAAGATTCTTTCTATTTCATAATTCTTACACATTCATAGATTACTTCGTGTGACTATAATCTTTTTACGATTAAAAATTTCAAGCTATATGAATGGATATGAAATTTGAGTGAAATAAATTTATTACTTGGTTAATCATGTAAGCGAGATTCGAACTCACAATGTTTGTTTCTTCAGGCAAGCGATTTAACCATGAAGACAATGCGTCAGTTGAAAAATATGTAAATTTTTAGGTATATAGGTGGAGTACCATGGCCTTTGACCTCGATTTTCTTAAAAATGAAGTAAAACCCTTTCATAAAAGTTACTTTTTGATGGCCCCGAACCGGTATGTTAAAGCTGATCAAAATCGGCGGGACGGAAATCTGGACCTCCTCTTGTAAGCCAGGGATATATTCAGCTCAGAGGTGTTGTTATTAAGCCTGTTTGTGCTGTTCCCGTTTCAGAGTTTTTTAGAGGTTAACCTAATAGGATATGTGGCATAGACTGATCGTTAAATTGGCTAGGCTCGGTTTATTTACGACTTGAGAATAATCAAGATGATGTGGAAAATTACTGTGGAGTATGTATGGATGAATTTCGAAAAGAAGACGTCATATTGGAATGCATGGATTTCTTGTACTGAAGGAAAGTATAAGTAGAATTTAATTGCTTACAGCTTTAGTGACTTCCCCTTGTTATTCGAATTGCATATTGAGATTAACGTAATAAAAGTGATGGTCTCAACAATTTGACCAGTGGAAGTTTTTCCCCAAGATCATTTTGTCTTGGCTTGCTCATTTAATGAGGAGGCGGATGCATCACATCAAACGGTGAAGTTTGATAGAGAATTGGGCCTAAGGAACTTTGTCGTACTTTTTGGGTAATTGTTTGCTCAGGCAATTATTTGGCTTCCTGCAAGCTTAACCGTCAACTTCCCAAAAAGCGAAAAGAAGCCAGGAGAAGGAATGTGGAGTTCCAGTTTATAATCATGCTTATTCAAATGAGAATAGCATTCTGAATATTACTTTATTCTTATTTCTGCTTATTACCAGCATTTAATTGTTTATTTGAGCATTATTGAACTAAAGACGAGGTACAGAGGAGAATTTATCCCTCTTTTATTAAATTTCTAGAATTAGATAAATAATTTTGTTGTAAGTTAAAATCTTTTTTTGTCTGAAGAAATGTCTCCTCTCTTTTCAAGTTTTTATTGCATGAATTTGAATGCTCTCAGCATTCAGCCTTTTTTCTGGACAACAATGAAGGGTCCTGTGGGATAAGCTATTAGAGATTAACCCTTCTATTTGTGGCAGCTAGAAGTCTCTATAAGTTACGACTGTTTATAGAAAGTGAGAGGACTTTGAGAAGAAGAACGAATCGCGGGGGTGAGGTTAAAGTATCTAAGGAAGAAAGTTTACCCCCAACAACAATTAAGAGCAGCAGAAAGCAGATTAATGACCCTCTCCCCGACAACACCATTCCATTGCAGGTGGTTGCGAGTCGATTTGGTGCTTATTCAAAAGTCCAGAAACAAGCTTTTAGCTTCATTTTTGACCTCATGATTGAACCTCAAAATTCCAGATCTCTGACGACATATCAAATGATGATTGGTATTCCTAACCCCATCCCGAATGAGGGAACTTGTAATTTTTCAGAGATTCAGTTTCTCTGGGATCTTGCACCATCCAGGACACCATCAACTTTTTTCCAATTCTGCCCTCTCATGTGCAGGCATACCGAAGTATTAGTGGTGGGGTTGGATCTTTGTCATCCGACTGATAGCAACTCTTTTGCTCTCTGTGTTCAGCTCTCGGGCGTCCGTCATGAAGAGAACATCAAAATTCGTTCAGTTAATTTTTTATTTTCTTTTATTCCATTCATGGTGCAGAAGTTATAACTTTAACTTTGCTCGTTAACCGAGGCTTTTTAATGAAAGATATCATAGTTTCGACCCAACCTAAATAATGACAGTTTTCCCGTAAAATTCAGTTAGTATTGTCCCCAAAAATGACGCGATCACATTCAAAGATTTCCATTTGAGGCACAAACATCGGCAGAAGATCAGCAAGGCCAAATCCCAAGGAAGCAAGACCATTTGATTTGTCAAAAGAGTGAGTATGATCTATATTATCCCTTTGGCCATGAAAAAGCATTTCCTTTTTATAAAATCTCATTAGTTACATTTGGTTAATTATACTATGGTTCAGATTCATGTTTACTGTAACCTAATCAAGTTAGTGAAGTGCAAACTCATATTTTAATCTTCATGTCATTTTCATTCTAGTTTTTTATTATGAATAAATTTCATTGTTATTGTTAATCATTCTTGAGTCCCTTATTCTATTCTCGCCCTATTGGCACGGACTTATGTGGAAGAATTACTATGTAAGATTCAGTATTGGCTTTAAATATTAATTGGTAATTAGTTAATTAACATTTATACTGATAGTAATCGGATGGCACAGTCGTTTTCTAATTATTTGGTTATGGTAATGAAGATAAATTAAACCGGACCCTTACAGGAATTTGGAGAATGCTCCAAGGTTTTGATGCTGCAAACGAAAAATAATTTTTTTGTTGCGGGTTGGCAGTGGGAATGGTGTTAGATCGTCGGCCGAGAGCAACGAAAGAAGGAAAAAAATTTGTACGGGGCTGTGTTGGGAAACTGCCGCTAGTTAAGTCGTAGAATACGTCTTGTGGCTACATGAGGAATAAGAAATTATTTTGTATAACACAATTTAAAAATTTTAGTTTTTAGCATAAAATGTTCAAAATGTACTTGCAATATATCATAATTTTTTAACAGACACGTTATTATAAACTGAACCTTAATTATAAGTTATTCACAACTTACAAATCAGTTAGCTGTGATAAGAGAATTATGATACAAATGTCAACAGACTGGAATCAATATCAAATCTGTAGTACTGCCATCCAATATAGTTGGTGACTCTTTGGGCATGTTTTCTAAATTGAAACGTTTCTTCACAAAGCCAAAAGCAAAGAAGTTTAATATACCATCTACATTGAAGTCTCCAAATATCATAATTTGCACATCAGTATCCACCTCCATGTTGTCTTTGATAGGTTGTCAGATCGCTTCTCGAGGAATAAGAAGCCATTGGACAGAAGAAGGAGGCAGATGATGGTAAACTCGGAGGTTGAGCAACATCGAGCAGGGACAGCATCAAGTTGGGTGGAAAATGACGTCAGCCACTTCTCTCCTCCTTCAAAGATTTTTAGTAGCGCCCATAGACGCAAGAGGAAAGCTGGAAGCCACCCATTCGTCAAGAACGAAATAATTCAAATTAGTTTGCCCTTTAAAAAAGCGGAGAGGAGGAAGGAAAGGGGAGAGCGAGAACGAGCCCCGACGGATGGAGAGCGAGAGCAAGCCCCGGCGATGCCAAATAGACGAAAAGTAAAGCGATCAGCCTGGAACCGAGTGGATGAATCTATGCCGAAGAAGAGGAACAATCGCCCCCGGAGCATGACGGAAAAGACTCAGACCCGGCGAAGCAGCATTGGTCCAACCTTATGACTCAGCAACCTGCTCTCACATGGAGGCAATTTGAAGAGCAATTTCAGCTGACCTATACCAGGGGTCAAACGAGATATACCTAAATTTAAAGATGAAGAATAATGATTTGCCTAGCTATTTGCTACAATTTCGTAAACTCTTAGGGGGCATACAGCTAGCTTCAGAATATGATAAGCTGCTGTGGCCTATTGAAGGGCTACCCCCTAGCCTAAGAATCACATTAAGGATGAAAAAATATTCAACCGTCTTCGAGGCGATAAATTATTTGGAGCAGTGGCACCAGGCCCAAGACCCGGAAGCTCACGTGCAGGAAGAAGAAATCCCGATGGAGCTGGACGCGGTAGCCACCCGCCGTAGCGCTTCGAGAAAGAAGAAAGTTATTTGTTACCATTGCGGCGTGGAAGGGCATATCAGGAAAAATTGTAGGAGGAAGGGGGCTAATAATTATAAACAAAGCCCTTAAGTTAACTTCGTCGACCAGGGTAATCGGCGAAACCTAATAATCGTCCAGGGGAAGGTCGCCAACGTTGAGGCGAAAATCTTAATTGACACCGGAGCAGAAGAAAACTTTTTATGTGAAGACTTCGCTCAAAGAAATAAAATCATTCTTAGGGCCATGGCCAAGAAGAAGCAGGCATCATTAATTACAGGCCAGAAATGCGGAATCATCAGAGAGACTGAGGAACTGAAAATTAACAGTGGCAAATATCAGGGCTACGTGGGATTCAACGTATTGCCAGTACGCAACTACGACGCAGTTTTGGGAATGCCCTGGTTAAGAAAAGAGCAGCCGGTAATGCATTGGGCCTCGCAAACATGCTCCGTTAACCGAAAAGGCAAAGTTCTGCATTTGGTCAGATGGACTTCTAAAAACGATGATTTGGAAGAAATGTCAGCCATTGAGTTCATGCATACCCTGACGAGGCAACCCGAGGTGCCGGCTTTTGCAGTCTTCGTAAAAAGGCAAGAATCTGTATCATATAATAACGTTAATAATGCTTTGCAAAATATTCACCCTAGGTCTAAGACTTTTATTCAAAGGTACAATAGCTTATTTCCAGATGATTTGCCTCCAGGCCTGCCACCCAAAAGGCAAGTACAACATTCGCTCGACTTGACAACCCTGTCCAGCCCGGTCAATGCCCCGCTGTTCAAGTTATCGCAGAACGAGGAGGCCGAAGTGGAAAAAACACTACGTAAGTTGCTAGAAAAGAAATTAATTAGAATCTCTACGTCCAATTTTGCCTCACCAGTCCTGTTTGTGGCCAAGCAAGATGGGAGTTTGCGAATGTCCATAGACTTTAGAAAAATAAATCAAATTACTAAGGATAACCGATACCTAGTGCCTAGAATCGACGGATTGGTGGATAAGTTAGCTAATGCTCGTTTTTACACTAAGTTAGATATCATGGACGCATACCACCAAATAAGAATGGATCCAAACCAGACCCATCTCACTGCATTTAATACAAGGTTGGGACTCTTTGAGTTTCTCGTAATGCCCTTCGGTTTGAAGGGAGCATCCGCCACATTTGCCCTTGCGCTTAAAAATACCTTATGGGGGCTGTTGGTTAAGGGTGTCATCGCATACTTCGACGACATACTGATCTACGCGGAAACAATGGAGAAGCTAAGGGAGCTAACCGAGAAGGTGCTACAAAGGTTGTTAAAAGATAGACTTTTTCAGCATCAGAATCAGCTATAGGCCTGGTAGCAATGCAAATATACGATAATAAACTATTTCCAATTGCATTCGAGTCAAGGAAGTGGAGGAACGAAGAACAAAGTCACAGTAATTACGAGTGGGAATTATTGGCGGTAGACCGCGCAGTTAATTGTTGGAGCCAATATATTCAACAGGTGCCCACTGTGATTTACACCGACAAACAAGCGGTGTCGAGGTTATTAAAGCAAAAAAGACTCCTCACGAAATTACAAACCAGGGTGCTTCAGTCCTTGATGGGTTTTCATGTGACATTGGCATACGTCAAGGCAGAAAGGAATGTTATCGCCGATGTGTTATCAAGACACCTAAAGCCGCAAACAAAAAAGAAAATTTTTCGTTGCGGGTTGGCTGCGGGGATGGTGTCAGATCGCTTCTCGAGGAATAAGAAGCCATCGGACAGAAGAAGGAGGCAGACGACGGTAAACTCGGAGGTTAAGCAACATCGAGCAGGGATAGCATCAAGTTGGGTGGAAAATGACGTCAGCCACTTCTCTCCTCCTTCAAAGATTTTTAGTAGCGCCCATAGATGCAAGAGGAAAGCTGGAAGCCGCCCATTCGTCAAGAACGAAATAAATGAAATTAGTTCGCCCTTTAAAAAAGCGGAGAGGAGGAAGGAAAGGGGAGAGCGAGAACGAGCCTCGACGGATGGAGAGCGAGAGCGAGCCCCGACGGAGCCAAATAGACGAAAAGTAAAGCAATCAGCCTGGAACCGAGTGGATGAATCTATGCCGAAGAAGAGGAACAATCGCCCCCGGAGCGTGACGGAAAAGACTCAGACCCCGCGAAGCAGCATTGGTCCAAGGCAAGCCCAGGTGAGCTCTTTCGGCGATCCATCTCGGAGGAATCCCAGGTGTGCTGATAATCCACTGCTTTACAATTTGGAGCTGAGTGTAGGAAACCTAACGAAGAAGAACCCCGCCGACTCAGACGTGACGAACGCCCCAGCAGGGACCCGGAGACGAGGTACCAAAGCAAGTCCACCCCAATCTGACATAATTTTTGTGAGGAAGCAGGAGGTTTCACCAGCCTAGGATCTGAAAGGCCATGTGACCCAACGTTAATCAACCAAGGCGAGCCGTGCAGGGAAGGAGTCCGGTAAGAGGAGCCATTGGATTTAAGTTCACGTATGGAGACCACTCCAAGGGATATCTACATTGCCCCCGCCAGCCAAGAGGAAAGCTCTAGGATTGCCACAAGGAGGACCCACCACATCGGTGACTCGACCCGAGCCCATTCGGAGATCGCAGACAACGCAAGTGCGCTCCGCGTTGAGATCTCGCGCTGCGAGCTGCACTTTGCTGCGCTGCATCCGTTTCACGGTAATGTGTTCCATTATAGACTCATAGCAATAGAACTTGTTATCATTAGAGCGGTTAAGTGCAAGTATAACTCTCTTTCTCATTACATGCTCCTTATCTAATTCTTGCATTCAGACTCTAAGCTTCCATCTGAATAGTCAGTCACTTTACTTAGCAAGGTGTAGTTCAACTCTGCTAATCATTATTGTCCAAATTGTTTTCATTTTCCCGCAGAAGCTTTCGGCGGAGACATACGGCCAGGCACCGAAGTTTCGTTACCAGGAATTGAAAAAGACTCACAAAAAGATAAGTCCAGGATCGACCCGACCCCGTATCTCACTAACATGGAATCCGGATGGATATTGAGAATGGGATGCTTAGGCTACAGACCTCGCAATTATGCACAAGTCCTGCAGTCATTACGCCCAGAGATTTAAATTTCATTAATTTTTCAATTTGTATCTTTACTTTTGTGTGAAGCACAATTAAATTGAAACTTATCATCAACTTTAACGCCTCCTCCTTTCTCTTTCACATCACCTTGCAACAGTCGTAATTTCTTTAAAGAAAAGGTCGTGAAATAGGTGTAGTTGCTGGTGAATATTTCATCATCGCACTGAATAACAACAATGCCATATCAGATATCGAACATTAGGATAATTTTAAACAATGCCTAATACTGTTTAAATCCTACCCCACTTTAACCATACAAATATTACCGATACCAGTGTCAATCAGTCATCTATAGTTTGACCAGTCTGTCTGTGTATGTTCGCATTCGATTAAAGAGTTAATATTTTTGAAGATCGCAACACCGCCTGCTTTCCTATAATTTATTACACCATGTTTGGTGAGTGCATCGGATCTACTACAACCAGACTGATTAATTTGCGTCCTCAATTAGAATCCATCTACACTGTCATATCAATGAATAATGACCAGCACTCTTCAAGGCACACGCATGATTCGCCCCAACAACGATTACACATTGCAAAATTTGCATAACAGGCTGAGAAAGCTTTAAAGCTGGTGCATCAAACGGCAGGTGCACGAGCCTCAAGATTGGTAAAAGTCCGGATTTAACAGAGATCCAAAAAGGGATGATAATAGGCTATCACAGCAAGGATGGTACCATCTCCGAAATGGCGCGGTTTGTGAACTGTTCACGGTCCGCTATAGTGAAGGTGTACAAGAAGTGAACAGCAGGGACAGAAATCGCGTCCCAACGCCATCACTGTAAAGGATAACGAGCCAACGACCAACGGGGTGAGCGGCCCCAACGACAACTCGTAAAAGGTGACAGGAGAGCCACAGTCCATCAACTCACCACCAGATTCAACAGTGGTATCAACAGACGTGTATCTGACATTACCATTGAAGGCACCCTGCTACAGATGGGCCTGAACAGTCGACGCATGGTTGCTGCACCCATGTTAACCAGGGGTCATCACAAACAATGCCTAGACTTTGCACGTAAGCACTGCCATTGGACCACAGACGAGTAGGTTAAGGTCGCCTTCTCTGATGAGTCAAGGTTTTTGCTCATAAGATTGACGGGCAACGGCGAGTGCATCATGAACGCCATGAAAAGAGACTGCAGGAGGTATTGTGGCCCGGAAACAGGATGGTGGGGATAGTGTGCTTGTGTGAGCGATCTTCTGTTGGGAGCAGTTAGGTCTACTGATTCGTCTAGAGGGCAATTTGAATGCCTGTGGCTATCTGTCAATCATAGTGGACCAAGTACACCCGTACATCCTCACAATGTTCCCCCAATGTGTTGGTGTATTCCAACAGGACAATGTACCCTGTCTGAAGGCACGTCTCCTTCTGGATCGGTTCGAGGAACACTCTACTGACTTTCGAGTGCTCCCTTGGCCCGCTAATTCGCTGGACATCAATCCAATAGAACATCTGTGGGAGCACCTTGATCGCCATGTACGGCAGCTGGACCCTTCTCCTATGACTCTCGGACACATACCGCTCAGTTCTTGCGTCCATGCCACGACACCTAGCGGTAGTTAAAGCGGCGAAGGGTGGCTACTCCCATTACTAAGCGGGTGGTCATAATTCAGTGATATGACAGTGTATATGTACAGGTTCACCTGCATTTATTCCAAGTCTCAGTTATTCCCAAGTAATCAGATGTAATAAGGACTGTGCATGTGCTACTAAATACTGTGCATTGAGATAGGTAACTATAACGTTTGAAATATTTTGTTATTCAGTGGAATCATCATCATTGTTTTAGCTAACAATATCGTTGTTTGTATTTTTAATATGAAATTTTTTACGCGTTTGGTGAATGTTAGCAGCATGTGCGATTCCAGTTTCTTAGAATCTATTTTGCAACTTATCTATATTGCACAAACTTTTCCTTGCATTGTTGGTCATGAGATATTTCTCATTAATATGCCTTGCCATAACCATAAATATCGATTTTTTATCAATACTTATTATTTTTTCGAAATCTGAGGTAGACAGTGCTTTGAAGTTCAAGTACGGAAAATGTCATCAAGATCGGAATAAAACGGAAAAATTTGTATAAGAAATAAACCCACAAACAAACAAAGCCACAAGCATCCTTTCTTATATCCATATATAAAGATATAGATATAAAGATATAGATAGATAAAGATATTAAGATATAGATAGATGTTTTAATCATAGAAGATACGATCAAATGTAGCAGCTTGGGATTTATGTGCCGTGATCTCAGCGGTTGGCACCAATGGGAACTGTTCACATCGTGCCACCTAAATTGATGTTCGCTGTACGTTTAGTGATCGCTGTCTATTTCAAAGCATCATTTATGTTGTCTTTGAACTTGGAAATCAGAGGTGGTTAACATTTGATTCGTGCCCATTTCTTCATTTGGCAACTGTAACCTTAAACGACAGATGCATTGTTTTGGCTGATGTTGTAGATATTGTTCAATCATTTCTTTCTTTTCGAACTCACAACCATAACCTACTACACTCATCTCTTTCACATGTTGTAGAGGAGTGAGCACAGGGTCAATAAACAACATTAGAAAAATGATTTCGAACATTTTTGGATTTGCTCAATAGACTTATAATGGGAACAATAAATGACTATAACTCGGAAACTCCTTGATGTTTGCCACTGATATTTGTCATGCACTTATCCAAGGACCTCGTCATCGTTTCGTACAAAATTAGCTTCTTTTTTTACGCTCCCTTGTGAGTACACCGATCGCACCGTTGACAAATCCATCGTCCACGTCGATGTTCACTCTTAATATGTAGGGTGAGTCAATAGCCAAGCAAGTAAGATATTGCAAGCCTCCTAATTCGACAATACCCATCTTGTGTAGTTTTCTTCTTGGTGGATCTAATTCACTTTTGCGGCCATAACCATCAATTTTCTTACTGACAAAACAACTTATTACACATGATAGCATTCTTGTTGGGAGCATCAATGCTGTTGTTGTGATGAAACAGCCTAATTACATCGGGTAAATTTTCCATGCACTATTGTTTACTTTAAAATCTTCTCTAAATCAACTGCTTTCTCCTGAGGAAGCGATCTTTCACCATTGCCGATTTTGGTCAGTATAGTTCAGAATATTTCATTATTTTGGCACCTCACTCGTGACAAATGAAATGAATTGTCGATGATATTGGGCATCACTCGTCTGAACTGACCATACTTATCTCATCAATTACTACACATTTCATAGAAAGGAATTGGCGATGATATTGTTGTAGGACCTTAGTAGTCAATTCACTGACCCTTTTGCTCTGTGGTGTGCTTCTAAATACAGACTGTACAGATTCTAAACAGTGCAGAATGTTCCCGCACAGACTATATAAGCATTACAAATTGTATTCTGCCGTTGTACGAATCAATTTAAGGTTTAATGTTTCCTTGATTAATTTCTATCGTAAATATTTTGCCATTGCCAGCAGTGTGGGCCAAGTACACAAGTATGCATTCGCTATCGCGTGTGCATATTCTTGGTATAAATTCTAAGATCAACTCTATCTGTTCACATTACTTTGCAGATGATTGGACATCACATTGCGACACTTTCTGACTTGCCTTGCCGGTCTCTTATTCGAATTCATCTTTCTTCTCATAACCCGCCTCGCCAGCAACACTTTGCATGTACTCATCTTTCATTTTGTTCTCTTTGCAAATTGTTTGCAATGTCGTCGTCTTTCTTGCACAGTTTTCTAAGTTCTTCCATCAATGCATCTATATCTGTTGCTTTCGTATTCTTTCCTTCTGGCTAAAATGTTCACCTCGTTCGCGTCGTACAATTGGATGAATTTTTAACATCTAATACATCTACAACTTCATTGCGAAATGGATAGAACAATGTAACCATTTCAGGCTTGTTTAATTGATTGTCATCATCGATGCTACAATGACGGTATCTAATCACTCTGTGTCCACATTTCTGCGTCTATATGTTTTGAACTAAAAATATCAAGGGCTACATCGTTTTCATTATCAGCATTTTGTTGTTTAGTGGTTTCATGGCCACCTGTATCATCAATTTTTTCTCTTAATATGTCTTATATTCATTACCGGTGCAAAAAGAAGAGCTAAACTTATGCTATCTAATTCTGCTGATCTCTCTTCATATTTCTGATCCATAGATTTAGCCTGATGAATTTTCATCTAAATCTTCTTTGTCCACCAGTTCAGGTCTCTTCTTAGCTTTGTGTATCTGTTCTGGCAAAACGCTCAACATGTTAGCGACTAGACTACAAATGTGGCTCATCAAATGGTTGATGCAGAAGATACTACATCCCGCGTCTTTGGCACACATCTTCAGCGTGTCTAATACTTTTAAATTTGTTCCTGAATGCACAGCATAACTCATTCACACTGTACTGATGAAACTGATGGAGCAAACATATCACACTACTGTTATAAACATTACATGAATATCGAAATTCATTGTTAATGAATATAAAACGTAATATGAATTCAGTCTTCCAAATTTTCCCATATACAGTGTGAATACAAAAGTCTGAACCCCCGTTTTATTTTTTGAACCGAAGCAGATATGTCAATTTTGATGAATCTAATGAATAGGAAGTTGTGGGTGGCATATCCCATGGTGCACTTTTCATCATCCCAAATATGCAAATTAGGACATATTCAAAATTTATCTCAAAAACCGTAAGGGATAGTGAAAAACCAATAGCAAACTTGTTCAGCATGAAAAAACAAACAAACAAACAAAAATCATACAAATCGGACAACCAATCACCCACAATCACGTGGTGAACTGTTTGTAGCTTGCAAACAGTCACACTGCACAAGGAAAACTGAATGTTGATATTTCCACCATGTAAAACATACAAACAAAAAATTAACATAAATTACCATACTCACATTCACTTTCATGCGGAAAAGCAAATAAAAGGCATGTTTCAGCACACTGAAGACAGAACAATTCCAGGATGGCAAGCTACACTGTTCAGGAAATGGTTAACATGATCTTCTGCTTCGGAGGTTAGGTTGTATCGAGACAGGTACTCTAACAAACGTCATCCATCTCGTCAAACAATGCGTCACATTGTTCAAAGATTCGAGGCAACAGGGAATGTCAATGCAGAAAGAGGACGACCAAGAGCACATTCATGAATTGTTGTGGACAGATGAAGCCCAGTTCACCAGGGATGGAGTTATCAACAGGCACAACCATAATCATTGGGCAAACGAAAACCCACGATGTCTGCGAGAAGAAACTCATCAAATGAACTGGAGAATCAATGTGTGATGTGGATTGTACAATGACACTGTGGTTGGACCGTATTTTTACGATGGAACACTGACTGCAGAACGCTACCGGGCTGAAATTCTCAACGTGATAGTCACAGACTTCATTGACAATTTGCCATTGGCCTCGTGTCAGCGCACGTGGTTTCAGCATGATGGAGCTCCTCCACATTATGGGTTGGTCGTTCGCGAGCGTCTAAGTGAAAAGTTTGGACAACAATGGATTGGCCGAGGAGGACCAGTTCGTGGGCCACCCCGCTCCCCTGATTTTACAGCACTTGACTTTTTCTTGTAGGGATACCTGAAGGACAAGATTTATGCTACGCAGCCCGCCTCACTGGAGGATCTGGTTCAGTGAATCCAGAAAGTGTACCGAGGGGTGACACCAGCCATGCTTGCTGATGTTTTGGCGTCAGTTAGGTCCCTTGCCCAATTGTATTATGGTGCCCACGATCGTCACATAGAGCAAACGATAACGTTTTTTTTTAAACTATTTGCAGTAACTTGTTTGTGCAGTGTGACTGTTTGTATGCTACAAACAGTTCACCACGTGATTGTGGGTGATTGGTTGGTCCGATTTGGATGATTTTTTTTGTCTGGTTGTTTTTTTATGCTGAACAAGTTTGCAATTGTTTTTTTTCTCTATCCCTTACGGTTTTTGAGATAAATTTTGAATGTGTCCTAATTTGCATATTTGGGATGATGAAAAGTGCACCATGGGATAGGCCACCCACTCCTTCCTATTCATTGTATTCATCAAAATTGAAGTATCTGCTTCAGTTCGAAAAATAAAAGGAGGGTTCAGACTTTTGTATTCACCCTGTATGTCGCTCCTTACTTAAATCTTATCTGATGAAGATGCTGTTAATGTTGACAGTTATGACTCGTTATGAACTTCCACTGGTTGAATTCTATCACTCCATGTAGAAACGTTTATGTCATCAGATATGCTATTTGCGTCGAACTTTCAGTTATTGACGTATTCGTTCATGTTGGTGGCGCGGCGCCTCAACTTCGCAGCGTTCCTGTTGAGCCCATTGACGCTCAACATCGGACATCCGGGTCTTTTTGGATTCCCCATCTCTCGATCTATATTCCTGTGACCGTTTCTATAATTTTTCTCGTGTTTATTAGGCATAGATTTTTGTAATTTTTGCGAAATTTCCACACTTCGAAGGCCGATATCTTAGACACTACTAAATATTGAGGTTTAAATTCTAAGCCATTTTATAAAGCGCAGAAAGATAAAACAAATGACACGTCAAATGTCGTGGTAGCAAAAGGAAGCCGGAGCTAGACTAATTTAATATCCGCCATAGCTCTATAGATTTTCTGACTCAACTTTGCACTGCCATTGCATCAGCCAATGAGATCAGCACGAAATCAGTGATGGTCTAAAACATGCTTTGCTCTATACTCTATCGAATGCTATATCGAACATTCTTCTATCATTAATAGTTTTCAAGTTATTAAAGTTTTCATGATCAACACTTTTCGTGATATTCCCGATTTAAGCATGGCATCCCAGTCTCGAAACATAAGACGTATTCTACGTCAAAAACCGACGATCCAACTCAACTCCGAAAACAAGGGAGAGGAAGGAGAAAACGGAAAATGGAGCTAGAAAAAAAAGACAGCGATTCGCGAAAAACAGCGATTGACGTGGACTTTAGCGGCGTTCAATGAAATTACTCTAGCATGGGGAAACGCTTTAGAGTGTAGGGATGAACTGAAAAGAGGACCGCACGGACATATAATCACGGATTTGGTGGAAATTTTAAGAGGTCAATCTCCATTAGTGTGTAGTATAAGGATTTGACTCAATGGCCTTTCATTTCTGAGAAAAAAAATAAAATATTTTACGTTTATTATTGTAATGCCACATAAGCCAAATGAGAAGAAAGGTATCGAACTTAACAGCAGTAGAGCAGTTCTTAACATCAGGTTCTGTGAATTTACCGGGCCGGGTTCGATTCATGTAGTATTGATGTTTTTACATTTTTTTTTCATTATTTTTTTCATTTATTCCCCATTATTTTTCCATTTTTTTCTATTTTTTTGTATTTTCTATTTTTTTGTTCGGTCCCCTTGTATATTCGTGATTTTATGCTCACAGGCATAACTGACTTCAACTTTCTGATATCAGTGATTTTTACCTGTGAACGTGGAATCATGACTTGTTTTTTCCTGCGATTTAGACAAACGGTGATGATGATTAGCGAAAGTGGCGTCGAAGTAGGCATTATCTAATGGGTATCACCAAAATATATATTCTATAATCACGATTTGTAAATAACATAATAAGAGTGTATATAATTTCGTTTTTGGAAACCTTTATTATCATGAATTGTCTACCTGCTGAGAAATTTGTACTCCGATAAGTGTGTGTATTTAAATATTAAAAATAATTGAAAATTAAATGCTATTATTCTAGAAAAAATTATGATCCGTGTGGGGAAACGTGTCTGTTTGTCCGTCTGTCTGTCTGTCTGTCTGTCTGTCTGTCTGTCTGTCCGTCTGTAACTCAAACTCCTCCGAGGTTATGAAAGATTTTCAAAATCTGTTTTCGTCAGTCGATGAATATGGTTCATGGCACGAACCAGTTACAAATATTATCTAAATTGTTTCATCGAAAAATATATAAATATGAAAACTAAATTGTAAAGTACTATTTAAGT
>JAHWFO010003050.1:0-16424 GCA_023313115.1 Rhysida immarginata
AAGCATGGTCATATGATCTCCTTCAGCATTGTGTGCGATAAGCGGTAGCGCTTTCGAAAATCAGTCTCGTCTAGTTGTACAAAGCAGATAATCTATTTTTCTTTTTTGATTCATACGTTTGCGATGAATGAATTTGTTTATAAACCAAACGTCTTCCAAAATACGAATAGATTGCATATCGTTCTCCATGTTGGTTTTTTTTGGCTGGAGTGCCTGGAGATATACTGCGCATGCACGTCAGTTTAAGATCGACCATAGCTTACAAAGATAAGGAAATCCTGCCTAATAGCTCGCTCCTCTATTGTTGCAATGATGCGAAATTTTGAATAATGTTCTTCTCGCTTTGCCACCTGGTAGCGCTGACAGTGATATCTCAAGTTTGCTCTGGATACTTGTTTACTATCTTATGCGGATTCCAAAAAGATATTTTGCCACATTTTCATATTGTGTTGCAGTATTTATTGACCGCCGGTTCACGGAAAAAAATTTCCGACCCACGACAAATAACCTTAACTTGATAAGGTCGAACTTCCTTATAACGATATCATTGGCCACTACCCAAAAAATTTGTTATATGGAAAATCTGTTATACTGAAATATGGCTAATGCTCAAGGATTTACATATTTACCTAGGTTGGGACCAAAGTAAAAATTCGTTATAGGGGAAAAAGTCCTTATATGATTTTCATTATACACAGGTTCGATTGTATTACAAAATAAACTTCAAAACTCGCACCTCTGATCTCATTTAATTTATTTTAACATAATTATGTTACCCGCTCAAATCTTAATAATATCATAAATCATTTTTTCTAATTTCAAGGAAGCACTGGGTCGTTCTTTTTTTAACTAGAGGCGGAGCTGCAAGTTAACTCCGCATAATGGATCACCATTTGTAGCACTATTGGACTGGCATTCCTTTATTGTTGTAGGCTATGGATCAACTTAAGTGCTCAATTTAAACTCATTGACTTTTACGTTGACATAACTGCATGGTGAATACGAGTTACGCTAAAACCCGAGTTTAAACCCGTTACAGGCTTATTATAAAAATAACTTTGCATCACGCAGTATTTTGAGAAATCCATGTAATGTAAATATACATGTTCCTTTTTTAAATTTCTTAATGTTGCAACATAAAGAGATTTATTAATATACAAAATATATATATAAAAGTTGTCATTTCCTTAAATTATGGTTAAACAAATTTTCAATTTCCACTCCAGATAATTCGACGAATACGTAAGTTTAAAGGGAGAAAAAAAAACTTAAAATAAACATGAAGCGAAGGTTAAACGGTAGAAAACTAACACATGACTTCATATCAGTAGTCGATAATAACTGAAAAATTATATAATTGTAAGAAAAAAATTTAAAATCATCTTCGCCTGGTTTTGAAGTTGCGACCAATAGATCTAATGGCTTTTCATTCAGAAACCCCGTAACGCCCGCGAAAATCCATGGCAAAGTAGCGAAAATCCTTTCCCGGATTATGATAAAGCATCTTAAATAGTTTAAGATCCATTGATTTTGGCGATTATACACAAAGACAGACAGACAGAGACACAATGTTTTTTTTTAATATAGATATGATTTCCTTAGAGCAATTGTATTACTTATTACTTATTCTCAAAAGTGCACGTTGAGCAATAAACTGGACGTAAATTTGGAAAGAATCAAATGAACTAGTTGCTTATTAGAAACCTTAGATAAATTTAAATTCTCGATTTAAAATTGCCTATGAATCACCTCTAAAGCTTCCTTGTTAGAATGTTTGCAGGATCTTATTTTAACATTTTTTTAAAAAATTGTCAATATTTATCGAAATAATAAAACTGTGAACTACAGGGTGATTATAATTAAAGTCTAAGTTTCAAAACGCTATAAAAAAGAACCACTTAGTAGAATGACGTCCAATTGGAACGGAATGTTATTGAAGAAGGGGGAAAGCTTATGGCATAAGAAAAAAAGTAGGTCGAAATTATTGAAGACTGCTGAAAGAGAGAAGAGCGGGAATTGCAACAACATCAAGTGTACATCTAAAGTAAGATTACGTGACTAAGAAATTATTGAGAGTAGCAGTGAACGAAAAACTTGGGTATAAAGTATTCAGTGATGTTCACCGGTGGTGAAGATGGATATCAATTTAATCTGAGGCAAGTCAACAAGAGGTTAAATAAGGTTACGGTATATCACCTAAGATTTCTATTTTCGGACTTTTCTGAGAACGGATAGCCCCTTTGCTCTCTGTTGTATTGATTGAGTTGTTATTTAACCAATTGGGAATTATAATTTAATTTTTTGTGATTGTTCTCTTTACCTACAAGTGTAATTATCCCGGGCAACGCCGGGTACCTCTGCTAGTATGAAATAAAAGAACCGGTTTTTCTTTCCCTTCTCAACGGAAAATCTTTTAATTTTAATAAATTCAGTAGTCTTATGAAGTGAATTTTGAACCTTACTTATTTGTGTAAATTATAATAATGAGCTATGTTCAAACTTTTTAAGCAATGGAGATACATCAAAATGTATTATTATAGGAAGTGTAGTATATTAAAAATACTTCCATTGTAATTCCAACAAAATAGAAATTGTAGATGTGAATTTCACATGTTTTTGCAAAAAAATTAAAAAAAAATTAAAAATTAAAAAATAGCTAAGCATTGAAATTGGATTAATAAAAAAATAAAATACACTGACCTTAGGAATCTGTGGATGCTTGTATCAAAAAAAGAGAGGAAGGAAATTCCACTTGTCCACAAAAGAAGTTTAATATGTGGAAGTTTGTGGACAAGTGGAGTTTCCTTCCTCTCTTTCTTTGATTGAAATTGGAAATTTAATTACACACGTTCAAATTCTTTTTCGTTGAATATAGTGTACATTGATCTTTAACTAATATTAAATATATTTTACTTTTGTGTTATGGTGTGCCACTTTACACATTTCTAGAAGTAATATACCATAGTACATACCATGATAGCAGGCATCATCATACTTACGAATGTGAGAAGACCTTTCATAAATTCTCAGCTTGTTATGAGTCAAATATCTGCATTAAAAATATCCTCTTTAATGTTTGACGTTTATATAGACCTTATTGGAACATCATAAAAATAACTTTGCACCTGATAGTAAAACTCTGCGAATAAGTTTAAAAATAAATTGCCTCGTTTCGTGCTGTTTTCCTTCTGTAAAGGGCATTTTAAATTCAGCAATTTATTTTTTTCCGAAAGATCGGACGATTAAGTTTGTGCGTAGAAAAATACGAAGGAAATATTGTGTGGAATTGCCTGTATTGGCAAGAAAAACCTCTCGCCACAAAAAATACGGCAGTTGAAAATAAGGCAAGGCCTTAGATATATGAACCAGGCATTTCATGTCTCATTTTTTGTGATGTTCACCTTTTTATACAGCCAATAAAAATTTTCGAACATAAGTAATAAAGATGTTTGTATTACATGTAAATAACTAGACAACTGTAGACTTTATTATATGCCGTTTTTAATAAAACTATTAGTAATGCCAAATATCATGATTTCTCAAGAAGGTTGCTTGCTAAAATTTCAGGACTACTAAAATTAATTTTCATTGAATTATAACAAAAATTTCATAATAGATTTGAAGCACGAGGTTGGTATAAATGAGATCAAAATTTGATGCACAGAAAAACACCAAATATCCGATTAAATCTATATGTAAATGTATGTATGTATGTATTGTTGCGTGCCACTTCGTGACACGCACAGCTACAGGAACAGGGGCCCCGACCCTTCACCCTTCTGTCTCGAAAAACATTAGTCTTACTCTTAATTGTAAAGCCACAATCTTTTTATTTAAATTAAATCTGTTGGCTATAAACGAGTATAGTTTAATAATTAAACTTTAAAATTAGGGTAACTAAACTAATGAACACCCGGTTAATTTTCATCTACAGACTTCAGTAACTTTTGTAAATGAGCTTGCTGCAAAACGCAATTCCAAGCGTATTTGTTGCTTTTTATTTTTTTCTGAATATAATATTAACAAGACTAAAGTAATAATATTGCCGCTAACATCTTTTATCACCAGGAACAATACAGCGTCGAAGAATAGGTAGAGTGGCTCAAAGGAGTCCGTCTGGGCTGATGGGTGTTACTGAAGAGGACTAGCATTGCGCTGAAGAGGCGGACAATATAATAGCTTGCTGCGATTCAAAAGAAACAAACTGCAAATCTAATAATCGCTTGGAACTAAAAAAAATAAAGAATATACAATAATATATAGATAAAAAGGGGAACTAAGAATAAATAATGAACAACAAAAGCAAAATCTCAGGCTGGATGGACTAGATTAAAAGGAGTTGAACCACTCGATCCAGAATGAAAATACGCTGGACAACGTTGAAGACGAAAGGCCAAAGTTCTTGGGCGAAGGATGGACACTCGGAGAACGAGTTACTTAACAAAAAAGGAATTCGGAAAAAGGGGGGGGGGGAAAAAAAAAAAAAAAAAATTAATCAGTAAAAAGTAAAAATAAAAAAAAATCAGTGGAACAGGCAAATAGTAAGTGTTAAGTGAATCGCATTAAAACATAAGGTGAAATTACAGAGTAATTCAGAATTAAAAAGGCTTATCTCGCCACAGGGAAAACACGGAGATAACGGTTAACAAGTACACAGCGACAATTCGGGAAACGACAACACAAAGGGGAGGGGGATAGCTGAGTAGGAAACAAAAAGGGAGAAATTCCACGCGACGAGGAAGAAAAATTCATCTAGATTACAGAAAAAGTGTTAGTGTAAAAAAAAACAAGCAAGTTCAATGAGTGAGATTAGAGCAAATAATTCCATAGTCAAAAAACTCAATCAGTAAAAGCAAAACGGAAATCGAAAAACTTCCAGCATGAAGTCGTAATGTTAATTTATTACCGAACGGTATGAAGAGTTTTTCAAAGTAAGAGTGTTCCATCCCATTCAACTCAATTGGTACGTAACTAGGAAGGCTTAACATTCACGGATAGGCATCAAAGCTGTGGAGAAAGGTATTTGTAAGCTGTCGTACGCCTGTAGAAATGCTCCTCGTCGAGACCATCATCGTGAACAAAAAAAGGTTCTTGGACAGGTCATGATATTGCAGAGAACAGTTTGTAGAAACTTTGGATGAAACATCTAACGTAGGCGGCTGTCATTGTATATGAGAAGGAGCCAGAAATCATCCAGAAAAAACGTATGCGATACGGCTCCGATCTCTGTAACCCATACGTATGATAGCAGCAAAAAATACGACCAAAAGTGATCAACGAGTCCTCTGGGTCGCAATAGACCTTGGCGAAATTAGAACAAGGATTTAAGTTTCACCTCGATGAAGTCTTGTGAACTGGGAACGACAATCGGCCAATCGTGCTTTTGCGGATTCCTACCGACGTGGCCGGAGGGATAAGGCCAACTCGCTCATCCGAGGCTGCTTTCCCATAGTCGCTTCCATCTCGCTCCATCTGCAGGACTGCTCCTCTTCACTAAAAAAAAAACATTTTTTTTTCAAACGCTCGAGTCGCTCGAGACAACCGGTCATTGAAACATTGGCAAGTGGTGCAAGAGTATGGAGTGGATGGGCAATTACTGGTTGCTATCATGTCTCTGTACGAAAGCTCTGAGATGTGTGTCCGGATAAATGGCATTAAGTCAAGACCGTTCACCGTGGCTGTTGGACTCCGCCAAGGGTGCGTACTGTCGCCCCTCTTGTTCATTATCTTTATGGACTGGATAGACAGGGACAGCTGAGGCGATGAGCGTGTTTGTGTGGGCGACTGCCTGGTGGAGAGGTTGATCTTTGCTGACGACCTTGTCCTCCTTGGGTCTTCTCGCACGAACCTTCAGCATGCACTAGACCGGTTTGCAGCCAAATGTGAAGAAGCTGGGATAAAGATCAGTGTGGCTAAAACCGAGGTTCTGGTCCTTTCAAGACAGCCTGCTCAGCGCGCTCTCCATGTTAGGGGAGCCTCATTGAGACAGGTTGAGAAATTCAAGTATCTCGGGATTGCATTCACGAGTGATGGACGGCAGGAGAAAGAATTGGATGCTCGGTTCGGTGCAGCAAGCTGTGTCAGACGTGAATTGTGGCGATCCGTGGTAACGAAACGCGAGCTGGGTAACAAAGCCAAGCTCTCCGTCTTCAAATCTATCTTTGTCCCCATTCTCACCTATGGTCATGAGGCTTGGGTAATGACCGAAAGAGTGCGATCGCGGGTACAAGTGGCGGAAATGAGATTTCTGAGAGGTGTGGCAGGTGTTACCCTACTAGATAGAGTGTACAGCGTGTACAGCAATAAGGGAATCTTTAGGTGTTGAGCCGCTACTTCTCCTCATTGAGAGATCTCAGTTGCGCTGGTATGGCCACGTGATACGGATGCCGCAAACTAGTCTTCCTAGGCAGTTGTTATTTTCCAAGCCGGTGGGTAAGCGACCAAGGGGTCGGCCTAGAACCAGGTGGCTAGACTACATGGAGAATCTGGGTTCGAGTCGCTTGGATATTACCAGGGAGTATATGCGCCTGATGGCGGAAGATCGCGATCGCTGGAGATCCTCCATAGGGCTGCTGCCCCCGCGACCCTAACGGATAAGCGGGTTTGAAAAGTAAGTAAGTAAGTAAAAATCCTAAAAAGTACATAACAATATATAGGCTAGTTGCATAGGCGGAAAAAACGATCGTTGTGCTTACTCGTGACGATTATTAACAACATTTAGATGAGGCCTTTCATTAAAATCAACGAGTGCAAGAATACGTTTTATCATGAAAATTATGCCTCCTATAGTTATTCATTGTAGCTATCAAAGCGTGAATTTTGATCGATTTTGACGGAAATCTTTATTTAAAGGTAATTTATTTATAATAGACGTTAGAAAATCAGTAAAAAAATACTTTAAAAGACATGAGCTGCCCTGCCTCTTTTACCACGTAAAACTTCATTTTCTAACGCTAAATTTCGAAGAGCATTTTGAAAGTATATTAACAAATCTCTTATTAGGGTAAAAACTATTTGAAAAAGGTTATGTTCATCTAATTGTTCAAAGAGATTAGCTTTTTTTAGTGAATTCTTTTCAAAAATTACAGATGTTTTATTTTGATTACTTTCTTCCCATTTTATATGCTGCTAATTAAAAAAAATAATAAAGAAAAAGCCATTACCTATTTGTAATATAGCAATTTATTTCTTTTCAAATAAATAATAACAAGTGCTTTATCTTATTGTTACAGCGAAACAAACCTCGCTGTAACAAAAATAAGCCTTCTTGTCAACAGAGGGCGCTACCGGTGAAGGAGGAGAAGGAGAAGGCGGGATGTTCAAATAAGAAAAATAGAGGAGCGCCGTTGAAAAGGAAGAGAGCGGAAGGCGACGGGACACGTGGTCTGGAGAGGAAAAAGACGGGTAGTTGGCGAGCGAGAGGAGACGAGGTTGCAGATTGGAATCAAGGAGGCTTCTTATGGAGAAGGGCTGCATATCGTGATAACCGAAGTAATGGGACTTCGAAAACGACGAGCGCCGAGAGGGCTAAGGCAGCACGGAATGTGGACGCATTCGTTCACCGGGAAAGGAAGCCGATAACGGAGAACGCCCGACCACGCCGGCATAACCTAACAGAGAGGTTGCTAAATGAGCGGCAGGAGATTCCGCATCAGCCTGCAGCGAGACTTCCTTTGAATTGCTTAACCAGACTGGAGCTAAAATTTTGGAAGGTACATGGTGCCATATCCGGAGATTCGCAAGTGGTCGTATTACAGCACGAACGTTGGGTAGGAGCCTTCCCAGAAGGACTAAACGCCTTCGCAGAAGAGAGGGTCGGCGTCCTACGAATAAACAACTAAGGAGGCTTCAATTAAATTTGTGAGTACTGTATTTTATTACTAATCTGCAGCAGGAGTGCTAAGCCACGCACGATAAGTTTGTTCCGTACGAACGGAATTATGTATTTGTCGCTACTAGTCGCCATGTTGTATGTCTCAAGGCAGACTTTTATTTAAGACTTATTTAAGGCGTATTTCGGAAGCTATTAATCTTTACCCTATTTCTTAAAAGCTGAATCAAATGTAAGAGTGAGAGATAATGCTTTATTGCAAACTTGTGTTGTGCGTTGTGTATGCTTAAACATAAGAAGGGTTAAAGTCGTTCCGACCCCCGTTCAGGGATTGTTGTTTCAATTTAACATTTCGCCAAAATTATCATAGTTTGTGCTCGAGAACGGGTGTAGAGTGGCTTAATCTAATTGTGCCTGACGATAATAATTAATTAAGTGCAACAGCGTCAGTTATAACTCTCTTCCGTTATTGCTGTTTGTTTATGTTTTATGAACTGCTGAACTCTTGAAATGGATTACGGACTTTGAGTGTGTTTGTGTTAATATGCAGTTTATTTTATAAGACGTACTTGTGTTATTGTAAAAGCAAATTACATCAGGGTTGTAGTTAAAATCCGAAGCAGGTTATCTTTTATTTATTTATGGACTGTGGACATTATAAATTAATTCTAGCTAATTCAAGCGCAGGAATGTAGCCTGATTTCATTTAGTGTTATCTAGCATGATTTATGCAAATGAGTTTTTATGTCAATTTATCACCTAAGCATATTATTCAATGTAATATGACTATGTTATGAGCTATGATTTGTCTTTGTTTGTATTGATTTAAACAAAATTCCCACTTTGAGATTAAGTGATTTTATGGAATCTTTTTACGTTAAGATTTTGTGTTGATAATTCAGACAAGCTAGTCCGAGAGCTCATTAATATTGTATTTATTCAATTTTTACTATTATTTACTATTTTGGTTGATATTTATTAAAATTTGCAATTTTGATTGGTTCCCTGACTAAATTGTAGGTCTGTCTTTGTTTTACTCTGCTCACGTTTGCTATTTCCACTGCGTTCGTAATTGGAACGTGACACTTATGGCTTTTCCGTAGTATTTTGCCGGCTGGGTGGCTGAGAGGGCTAGGGCGTAGGTTTTCTGGTTCTCGAGTCCGTCTGGTCGTGGGTTCGAATCCCTCCGTGGGCATGGAGGTTTGTGTTTGTCCCGGGCTGCGTATAGATATAACTTGTGTAAAAGGCCTTAGTAACCGATGCCAAAATTTCTAATAAACCAAACCGTAATATTCTCTTTAATTAAAGGAAGCTGGCTGTTAGCAATGACACAACTTAAATAAATGTGAGGTTGTAGTTCTATGGGAATGTGGTTGAGGATTTAACATAATTTAATCCTCTGAATGGCTCGTTCAACATGTATTCTTACTGATGCTATAATGTAACTTTGTTCAATCTCGTCTTCTGTAAATTGTTGATTATAAGTGAATGGAGGAATTATTAACGTTGCGTTACGTTTTGAGAGCTCGGATTTAATTAATGGCAAACCTTTGTCTACGAAAACGAGATCACCTGTTCAATCAGGTTTAAAAATCCACAATCATTAATTATAAAGGCATCTGTTGCTCTTCCTCCATAAGCTTTAGATACAATGGTGACTATGGTGATTGTACCGGGTTGTAACCTAATTTTACCGCTTGATGGCGACACTAGCCTATTTACAAAATATATTTTTAAACAGATTTATAAAAATTTTATGAAATCAAAGTAGATAAATATCTTTAAAAGAATTTTCTTGAAAAGATAGATTTATAAAATTAAATATATATTTTGTAAATATTGTAAATATGTACTTTTTAGAATTTTTGATTCCATAATTAATTGTAATGGGTAAGTTTTTAGCACATATTCTATATATAGAAATGTGCTTATGTGATCGGTTTGTCCAGCTGTCCGTCCGTCTGTAGACAATCCCACAATTCATTGCATTGCATGTATTACAATCTCACAATTCATTCAATCATGTCTTGAATTGCTGGAAGAAACGAATTATCCTCGCATTTGGTAAAACGCGTGTTGAGAACATGGGTTCGGTTCTGCGCGTGCTCTAAACGTTAATGAGATGGTGTGCGTGCAGGATGCACGTGTTTGACGATTATTAAAAGGGTAGTTCGGTCCCTAAATCAAGAGAAATTTTTTATTCCTAAGGAGCTTAGCATTTATTACGATAACTTGAAAAGGAATTAACTTTTTCACAGTCTGTTTTCACCAATCCATTAAAATGGGACAGAGTACGCAGAAGTACGAACGTGAGATAGCAGGAATAAGTACGTGCTCTAATAGCACGTACTTTAATGGTACCATTATGATACCCTCTTAAACATTTCCTATAACAAGATATGGCATGTAATATATCAAACAAATTGTCACAACGTATCATGAACGAATATAAAAGAATAACTAGTGATAGCAAGTATCGGTCTAATGGCACGTGTACGTGCAAGGATGTCTCATGAATGTAGTACGTAGTTTAGTAGTACGTGTTTTAATGGTAGCAAGTGGTACCATTGAAACTTTCAATGCTAAGATATGGCATGTAATATATCAAACGACTCGTAACAACGTGCCATGAGTGACTATCACGAGAAAATAATGATAATGGTTAACAGTTTAGTAGCACGTACACGAATGGTGCCCTATGGCATGATATGGTACCATTTGAACTTTCAATTCTAAACTATGGCATGTAATATATCAAACGACTCGTAACAACATGTAATGAGTGAATATCATGAGAAAATAATGATAATTGTTTTTGGTTTAGTAGCAAGTGCCCTAATGGTGCCTATGAAACCATATGGTACCATTGGAACTTTCAATGCTAAGATATGGCATGTAATATATCAAACGACTCGTAACAAGGTGCCATGAGTGAATATCACGAGAAAATAATGATAATGGTTATTGGTTTACTAGCACGTGCCCTAATGGTACCCTATGAAACCATATGGTACCATTGGAAATTTCAATGCTAAGATATGGCATGTAATATATCAAACGACTCATAATAACGTGCCATGAGTGAATATCACGTGCAAATAATGATTATTGGTTTAGTAGCACGTGCCCTAATGGTGCCCTATGGTAACCTTGGAACTTTGAATGCTAAGATATGGCATGTAATATATCAAACGACTCGTAATAACGTGCCATGAGTGACTATCACGAGAAAATAATGATAATGGTTAACAGTTAGTAGCACGTGCCCTATGGCATGATATGGTACCATTGGAACTTTCAATTCTAAAACATGGCATGTAATATATCAAACCTCTCGTAACAACATGTAATGAGTGAATATCATGAGAAAATAATGATAATGGTTATTGGTTTAATAGCACGTGCCCTAATGGTGCCATATGATACCATATGGTACCATTGGAAATTTTAATGCTAAGATATGGCATATAATATATCAAACAACTGGTAATAACCTGCCATGAGTGAATATCACGTGTAAATAATGATAATGGTTATTGGTTTACTAGCGCGTGCCCTAATGGTGCTCTATGATACCATATGGTACCATTGGAACTTTCAATGCTAAGATATGGCATGTAATATATCAAACAACTCGTTACAATGTGCCATGAGTGAATATCACGTGTAAATAATGATAATTGTATTGGCTTAGTAGCACGTGCCTTAAAGGTGCCATATGATACCATATGGCACCATTGGAACTTTAAATGTTAACATATGACATGTGATATATTAAACAACTCGTAACAACGTGCCATGAGTGAATATAACGAGTAAATAATGATAGTGGCAATTGGTTTTGTAGCACGTGCCCTAATGGTACAATACAGAATTTATAGAACTTTTAATGCTAAGATATGGCGTGTAATATATCAACCAACTCCTTACGCGTTATTAGATCTTTTGTTATCCATAGCTTATTTGAATCAAGAGTATAGTACTCTTAGGCTTAATGGTATCTAAACTCATTACTAATTAATTTTATAGTAGTTAATCGCTTGCTTCAATAAGACTTTAGTAATTTAATATGAAAATTTAATAGATGCTTACACATAACGCTTCAGCAATTGAGGCTCACTTCGTTTAACATTATGTGAGAATTCTTACAAATTAAAGAACTTTTATTTTTTTAAGTGTATGAGGAATAACTTCACTCTCCATTTACCTTTCATTCTTCAAGTTTATTTTTTTAAATTCTCTCTATACGTTAGCCTATTTAAATAGTAATTTACAATTTAGTTTTCATATTAATTTATTTACTCTCAAGTGTTTTAAAATGTTGGTTAATTCTATATATCCATGTATGATGCTATAACAAGAAAATGTGCTCCCTTTATCCGCTTTGGCGGTAAAATCATTCTTGTTTTCTATATTTTAATTTTTTGGTATATAAAAATCTGACTTTATAAGGTTATCAAAAATAAGTTATTAATGTTTATTTTATTTTATTTAGAATTGTTATAAAGGGGAGGGTTATTTAATGAACGTATTTTGGGAATAATGCCTAAATACAAAGGGTCTTTAAAGCAATAATCATATTCGTTTTAATAAATATTGACTGGCATGATCATGTAGTGAATATAAAGGATCTTTAAAGCATTACTTTTGATACTTTATTTAAATATTGACCGACGTAAATAATAAATAAAAAGAGTCTGTTAAGCAATGCTATTAAGAGTTTTTCTAAATATTGATCGACGTATACGTGTAATAAATACATGTACTAAGGTATACTACATATTTACATTTGTGATATATTTACAATAAATACATTTTTATCAATATTACACTGCAAACATTGACTGTAAATATGGAACTAAACCTAAAAATAACCCTACTTAATTGTGCGCTCCTGAATGTGGCCACTTCCTTTCAATGCAAGTCAATGGGCCGTTTCCACACCTCTATCCACCTTTTACAAGTCTGATGTTGTCATCAGAATCCGCTAGATGTCTCACTGTGCGTCCGCCATTATAACATGCCCACAGCCATGGATGAATGAAGACCATGCCATTGCTCAGTGCCTTGGCTTGGTTCTTCTTTTGTATTTGCTTTACAATTTAATATTTAATTCAGCATGGGTTCGTACTGTGCAATTGTTTTCAATTCAAACGCTCAAAAAATCCTTCTAAGTAGAAAATGGAGAGAGGAAGAATATAATTGAGCATCGAAACAATATGTTGGTAGTAAGTGCGTGATCTCAAGATTTCCCCCTGAAAAATTCTCGTCGTCCTCAGCCGAGATCGAACCCACGTACTCGGGCATCAGAAGCGATCACGTAACCACTGGGCCACTGAGGCCGATAAACACTTTCGATTCAATAAAATAATTGTAAATGTCGAAATATGAAACGGGTGGCCACTTCACATCGCACTTTGTGAAGAATTAATTTATGTTCATAATCTGAAATAAAATTATAAACAGGTTTTATATTAACCAAATAAAGACATTTTTACAAATGCTCTCTAATTTTATTTACCGTCATGCTGCGTTGAAAATAGACAAAAAATGCAATCGCAACTTCACATGTAACTCATGTTCATCACTTGCCGCCAAATATTAAAATTAGAGCAGGAATGTTGTATACAATATCCGATTTTTAGGTGGGATTGGGCCCGCTCATCAAGGTGGACGGAAACCTCAATGCTGATGGTTACAGAACCATTCTGGATAACGACGCACTTTCAGTGCTGTGGGAACACATCAGTGACGGGCCGTTCCTCTTCCAGCACGACAATGCGCCTTGCCACAAAGCAAGATCCATATCCGACTTGACGAGATGCGGGTTGAAGAATTGGATTGGCCCGCCCAGAGTCCCATCGAACATCTTTGGGACGAATTGGAACGACGTGTGAGATCAAGGATAGTTCGCCCTACATCTGTCCAGGAACTGACCACGACACTTCTCGAGGAATGGAGGTCAATACCTGTGGACATATACCGTAAACTTGTGGACAGTATGTCATGTAGGGTGGAGGCAGTGATAGCAGCTCGAGCTGGTCCTACACACTACTGATTGAAGCCTTTTGCGGCTTTACGGTAGAGCAACTTCTTGGATCATGTAGTGTAGAGCTTCTATGGTGAAGAATGGAAAGCTAAAATATATTGACTGTTGTTGTTAAACATTTACGTTTACTTATGCTCTTCAATGTAATGTGGTGGATTTATATCCTACAACGTTTAATAAATACGTTCTTTTTCCATACACATTTCTTCCGGATTCTCCCGGACTCGCGTACGCCCGTATTCAGAATGAGCGCTAATGCTCTTGCTTTACACACACATTGTTGAGTACGATTTCAATAATAAGAAATTTGTATTCAGCAATGGTCTTGTGTAAGAGCACGGCCTTTATATACTACCAAAACCTCCTAGAAAGAAAGCATTTGCACAGAATCGTCATTCATTGTTACATCATCAAAAAAAGTCAGAATTTAGAGCTTATTATTGGTAGTAACACGATTAACACAGAATTTTATGATGATATAACAATCTATGATATTTCCGTGCACAGGCTTTCCTTCTAGGAGGTGTTGATACTAACAGGCCTCAACATGACGTCAATAAAGTATTGTTGAAGGACTAAGATTGTGACACTGAACATACTTCTATAATAGCACCAACCGTAGCCAACGAGAAAGATATGCCTGAGCCAACACCACCTAGAGAGAAGTCCTGCAGACAAAAGGTGTATACATTGTTACATCATCATTAAGCGACTATTGTTAATCGTATTTCTACCAATAATAAGCCCTAAATTTGGCCGCTTGATGATGATGTAATAATGTATGACGTTTCAGTTGTTTGTCTTTCTTTCTAGGACCTCTTGAACCAACACAACCTATACTCAGGGTTGCCAATTTAGTAGATTTCATGGCTGACGTTTCAGTTGTTTGCACTGTTATAATAAAAGTTAAACAATGCACAACAATTGAAACGTCGGCCATAAAATCTACTAAATTGGCAACCCTGCCTATACCAACACCACCTAAAGAGAAAGCCTGAGCGCGGAAAAGTTATACATTGTTACATCATGATACGAAGTCATAATTTAGAGCTTATTATTGGTAGAAATGCGATTAAAGATGACTTTTTATGATGATGTAACAATGTATGAAATTTTCGCGCTCAGGCTTTGAGTAGAGGTGGTGTTGCCTATACTCTGTCCGACGAATTTGACAGGGCGTGTCCAGTCAAATTTCAGCTTTCAATTGTTTAGGCATTATTGCAAAATAAACTTAACAATGTCTAACAATTGAAATTGGAAATTTAATTGGACACACCCATTCAAATTTTCGTTGGATAGAGTATAGACAGGAGGCCTGGTAACGGAAACGAAATACATTGTTACCTCACCATTAGTCGACCATTGTTAATCCTATTACTGCCAATAATAAGCCCTAAATTTGGTCGACTAATGATTACGTAACAATGTAGGTCTTAATAGGTGTTGTTGGTTGAGCCAACGCATGCTATAAAGAAAGCCTCTGCACTGAAACGTCACACATTGTTACATCATCATACTTCGTTCCAAGGCCAGCTAGATAAGCAGGCCCTGAAGCGAAAAAGTTACCTGATTATCTTAGTCAAACAAAAATGTAACCTTCATTGTTTTCAACAAACGAAAAAATACTGATTGTTAAATTTCAAGATGGAAAAAATGAAGGTTACATTCTTACTCGGACTAAGATGGTCAGGTGACTTTTTTCGCTTCAGGGCCTGTTTATCTAGCTGGCTTTGACTTCGTTCTTTGTTAACCGCATTTCTACCAATAATAAGCTTTACATTTGGTCGACTTATGATGATGTAACAATGTATGACGTTTCAGTGCCGAGGCTTTCTTTATAGCAGGTGTTGTTTGAGCCGACCAACCAATACCGCCTAAAGAGGAAGCCTGCTCACGGAAAAATCATATATTGTTACATCACCTACAGTAGGAATAATTTCGGGCTTATTATTGGTAGAAATATGATTAACAATACCCTACCGTAGGTGATGTAAAAATTTATGACGTTTCCACGCTCAGGCTTTGAGTCGAGGTGGTGTTCGACCAAGCCACCTAAAAAACAAAGCCTGTTTACTGCGTCATCAGACGAGGGCTAAAAATCCAATCTTCATTGTTTATAACAAATGAAAAAACACTGTTGTAATCAGTGGTTATTTTGTTTGTTGTAAACAATGAAGGTTGGATTGTCAGCTCTCGTTTGAGGACGCAGTCAGCAGGTCTTGTTTTTTAGGTAGCGTTGAGCAACACCACCTAAAGAGAAAGCCTGAGCGCGGAAACATCTTACATTGTTAAAACGTCATAGGTAGTCATCTTTAATCGTATTTCTACCAATAATGAGCCCTAAATTATGACTAGGTATGATGATGCAACAATGTATGAAATTTTCACGCTCAGGATTGAAAATTGATTGGCGGGAAAATAGAGGTACCATTTGTGCACGTGGCAATGAACCTATTTAGATAAAATTTTTGTGATTGGTTCCTGCCATGAACCCTTTTCATCAACTGACGAAAACAGATTTTTAATATCTTTCATATTATCGTG
>JAHWFO010003050.1:21424-71971 GCA_023313115.1 Rhysida immarginata
ACTTTATTATATGCCGTTTTTAATAAAACTATTAGTAATGCCAAATACCATGATTTCTCAAGAAGGTTGCTTGCTAAAATTTCAGGACTACTAAAATTAATTTTCATTGAATTATGACAAAAATTTCATAATAGATTTGAAAGAAGAGGTTGGTATAAATGAGATCAAAATTTGATGCACAGAAAAACACCAATTATCCGATTATTTATGTATGTATGTATGTATTGCAACGTGCTAGTAAAAGCGAACCGCGTTTAGCCGCACACACAGCCAACGCTCCAAAAGTGAAGCGTAAAAAAACCAAAAAGAAAACCTTCCCTTGACTGAAACAAAACAGTTACCAGAACCCAAGATAACCGCGAGGATAAAGGAAAACGCTTACTTGAAAGAACAAAAACGATCCTCCAAGTAAGGGGAAGAATGAGAGAAACCCAGGAGAAAAACTTCGCTACAAAATTAACCCCAATTAAATACTAACATGACTAACCCGCCACCTAAGACAACCCAAACCTAGGAAAAAAAAACACAAAATAGAAAAGGCGAAATCCAAATAAATATTTTCCTTTATTGCTGTAAACGAACAAGGATAGAACTGAATGAAGTAAAACAAAATGGTCACAAAAGATAAGCTGGGTGATCCAACATTCGCAAAGGCTAAGGCGTTGAAGCGACGATCAACATTATGGAGCGACACCCAAAGTCCGATAGAAGACGGGGGTAGAAAGTAACAGTTGAGTGGGAGGAGGGGAACTTGAAAACGCTTGGAAGATCTAGAAGCTCAAAAGGTCAAGCAGAGCCACCCACACTGTAAATAAATAAGACCATCAACAGCAAGTATTCAAGGAAAATAAAACTGGAAATTAAAAAAAAACTCATTTTCGTCTTCTTTCTCTTTTTACAACAGAGATAAAAAAAAATTGTAATCACAAAAAAATTAAATATTTGAATTACAGTGGTATAAGAAAGATAAAAGATAAGCAACAAACCCGGGACCTCCTCCGCTAGGATCCTAAAGACGAGGTACAAAATATACACTAATATACGGACAGTGGAAACAATAACACATGGTAAGAAGGACAAATTGGAGGACGGGACGGACAAACAGGCTCATACGGATAACGAAAGGACGGAATATGGACAGACGGCAACGACAACATGGATGAGGTCCTGGAAAAGAAAACAAAATAATTAAAATAATAGATTAAAACAGAAGGATCATATCCAAGTATTAGAAAGAATCGAAATCAATAATACAATCAGATAATACAATTTAAAAAAGAGGGAAAAAAAAAATACATAAGCCGAGATTGAGATTTTGAGAAATAGTGGAAAAGATCCGTCAGATCAGACATAGCAAACGTAACATTGCTATAAAAAACTGCGTGGCATTTCATGTGCATAAAGTCAAATCAAGCGAAGATAATCCATAAAGTAGGTATACGATCCATGACGGACGGAATAATCGATCTTGCAACAACTGTAGAAGAAAACAATTTCAAAGGTCCATGAGACACAACTTATCTTAGATGAACATGATCACGGGCATTTCGGTCAACGGAAAAGCAATTGACGATCTAAAGTAGCTGCGACGCTTAGTCTATTATGTACACTCAAAAGATAGAAACTTGGCAGTAATCGTTGATAAACGTCATAGCGATGAATACAATCGGTTAAGGTCCGATACCAAAAACTAACATGAACTAATCGTTCATGATTTGAGGTTAAGATTGGCGATGACTGAAAGTATTAAGTTCGATTGCCAAAGGAAAGCCATCTCCGATCTCAAGAGAAGGCGCTGTTGGAACTGGAGCCGGTGGTATGGCTCCAGAGGGGCACCCTTAGATCATAAAACAGGCAGGGTGCCCAGGCGCACATGCGAATAGGAGTACGGGCAGCCTTCAAGGGCTGCACCGCCTATATAAACGCCTCAAAAGGAGGCCCGTCCGCTCACCGGTGGGTCATCGATGTTGAGGGGAAAGGTGAAGAGATACGAGATGTTGATCGTATCCCCTCCAATGACCTTACAGAGACGCTGAGATGACGAATAGCGTCTCCGAAACGTAGCTGGGCCAAGCCGTGGCCACTCGAGCTGAAGGAAAGACCTAAGATGGGAGGCACCTCTCCTCCAGACGGCTGAGGCTGGCGAAGGCACACCAGCAAGTCGTTGCTGACGAGCCAGCCAAAGCTCCCTGTTCATGAAGGCGATGGAAGTGGCCAGGTCCAGCTTATATGCAACACCGGTGGAGTAGTCCATCAGAAATCGCACTGACTGGATGGAGAAGGCAGTCAGATGAAAATGTCTTGAAAGGCGATCCCAGATGGACTGTGCGAACGGGCACTCGAAAAAGACATGGTCGATGGATTCAGGAGACCCACAAACCAAACAACCAGCAGAGCCGACTACTCCCCACTGATGTAGACGTTGGAGAGTATAGAATCCATGGTGCAGTAGACGCCATTGAAAATTGAAAACAGTCCTCTCGAAGGCGAAGGACTTGATGGCCTTCAAGATGACTGACCATGGATATTCGGGGTGCCAGCGCACGATGTCAGAAGACGCTGGAAGAACCAAGATAGACGTAGGCTCCCCCAGTCTTGTGGGTCTACCTGACGCAGATCTTGAATAAAGGTCGCCAAGTCTCCCTGGATTCGGTTGTAGAACCCAGGAGATCGTAGGTTGATTGTCACTGGCAGCGAAGTGGGAACTGGAAGCCCATTCACCTTGAAGAAGAAACGCAGGTGCAGGAACAGAAAATTGGCCCAGATGGGAGGGGGAAGAAGGAAGACCCGGATCAAGGCAGCCATTCTGGCCGCAATGAGGTAGTGCCGGATGTTAGGCAGGCCAAGGCCTCCTCCCTCGAAGGGGATATACAGCAGTCCCCGGCGAAGGGGATGACGGGCTGCTGCATACCCCCAAATACAGTCTGCAATCGCACCGTGCACCTTCTTCAAAAGTTGAGGAGATGGCAAGGCGAACAGGCATTTCGATGTCAATAGGGACAAGATGTGGGTCTTGATGAACCTCGCCTTGACAAACATCGAGGTGGAATAACGAAAGTTCTTGCCAAGGCGAGACAAACACTTGTCGATAACTTGCTGCCAGTGACGAGAATCCATGTCGGGTAGAAAGGAGAAGACGTATCCCAGCACTGTGATTTGCTCACACCACGTTATTGGGAAGGTTTGAAGATAGTCCACTGTCCATTTCCCAATAGCGATGCCTTTAGACTTGACGAGATTGATGGAACTTCCCGTCGAAGTGCTAAAGTGATCGAAAGATTCTTTATAGATGCCCAGGGAATACGCATCAGATGCAAATAATACTACATCATCAGCGTATGCCAGCGTACGGATGTTGATGGAAGCAGCTGGCAAATCGTATCCCCGGACATCTGGGTGGCGATTAAGAAATTGTAATAATGGCTCCAAATAAAAGATGTATAAGAGGGGAGAGATGGGACACCCCTGCCTAACGCCTTTGGAGAGTTCGAAGAAAGGCGAGTTGGAGCCATTAATCGCCACGCATGACGTGGCAGAAGCATACAGTGCTGAGATAATCGTAGCAAATTTCCGAAGATGAAGATGGTGAAACACTCGGAAAAGAAACACGTGATTCACCTTGTCAAAGGCCTTTTCCTGGTCAAGACTTAGGACGGCAAGAGTCTGACGACGCACACACGCTTCCTCCATAACACATTTGATGGTGATGATGTTGTCGGACATCCTGCGAGATGGAATGGAGCAGGATTGTCCCGGATCGAAGAACTCGTCGGCGAAGCATTTTAGCCGTTGCTGGAGCACGCCAGTGAAGACCTTATAATCTGTGTTGAGTAGAGTAATAGGCCTCCACTGGGTGACGAGTTCAGGATTCGGTACCTTGGGGAGTAAGATGATTCTCCCCGCGGTAAAGTCCGACGTGATGGAAGAAGGGTCCTTAAGTATGGAGTTGAAAACTTGCACCAGGAAAGGCCCAAGAAGTTTCCAAGTCGCATTGTAGAACGAATACGGGATGCCGTCTAATCCAGGGCTGGACTGATGACGGCCATCCATTGACAGAAACTTCTTGACTTCATCTTCGGAAAAGGGACGGGTAATTGACAGGTCAGCATCCGCAGTGAAAGGTCTAAGTGCCTCGATCCAATTCGTCGTGGCGTCGGATGGAAAGACTGGGTGGCCAAAAATGATGAAAAATGGGAGTGAAAAGCCGACAAGATGTCAGCGTCGGTTTCCACTGTCCCATTCTCCACCACCAAACGATGGCACCTCTTCTTGTTGGCGCGACGCCTCTCCTCAGCGAACGCAGCTGACGACATATTCCGGACGTCAGACGCGCAGGATAGTTTGGCCCTGAGAGCTGCGCCGGCGGCCTTGCGGATCATTAGAGCATTGATCTCGCTCTTCACCTGGCGGATGTCATCAGCATATGCCCCCTTCGGGATGGAACAGCGGAGGAGGCGCAGGATTTCTTGGAGCATGAGGAGATGGCGCCGATTGCGTCTAGCAGCATCACACCCAATCTTTCTAAAGAAGCGACGGAGCTTAGATTTAAAGGAAAGCCACGAAGCTAACGACGGAGGCAGGTTGTGAAGGTGTCTTTCCACAAACCGAACGAACATTCCCTTGTATTTATCGATGTCAAGCAGAGAAACGTTCAGGAACCAATTGTTCGAAGTAGTACCTGCAGAGGAGGCAGGGAATGGAGGGTTCCAGGACCACTTGATGGCACTGTGGTCTGAAAAAGAGCAAGGAATGACCTCCATGGAACCAGAGGCACCAGCAAAAGTGGCGTCTACTAGGAAAAGGTCCAACCTTGATGACACAGAGGGCCCTTGGTGAAAGGTGGACCCCCTTTGGTTGGAATGGGAAGAAGACGCCCACAGATCGAATAGTGATGTTGCCTCTCTAGAAGGTCTAGCTGGATCTGCTCAAGTAAATTATTTTTTCCATCAAGAAAATTACAAAACTAAAGAAAAATATAAATAACACGTGCACGTGGCACGACATCCAAGTTCTCAGAAACGAAGATAGCTAGTTGCTCTAAGAAAACGAGCGGTTGATTACAACGACGACTGAACAATGAAAGACTGGGCGAACAACGGGAACGCGCGAGTAACCAACAATAGCGTTAATAAGAAGTCCCCGTAAAAGAAATACAGCAAACAAAAAATATATTTTTTAAAATAGTAATAAAAAAAAAACCTTTCCCAGCTCCCAAAGTAAATCCAAAAAAACGAAATAGTTAATTTTCTTTTAACGTTAAAGAACGCGCCTTATGTCAATAGCATGCGGCTAAGACATCCCTTATCATTTGCTAAAGAGAGAGAGCTCAAAATCAATCCTTATTTTTACCAAAAAACTAAAGGAAATATCTAAACGGCAAAAAATCAAATAGTAAGTTGAGAAATCCACAGGACGGGCGGTTCTCAAGATCATTAAACGACGACGAGGAATGACCCAACGGACAATGAACAAGACGAGTCCAACAAATGACGCGATGAAATACGGATCAAAACTAGACGCTAAACTAATTGTCTCGGTGAGAAATTAAAATTCAAATATCCGTCAAACGCCAAAAAGGAAATTCGCCACGGGATAAACTTCAAAGGATTCGAGACGGCGACATTAGTGACGCAAAGTACGAGGGATCGCGGTCTCGGGCAATACATAAAAGAATCCCACTAGAAGAAAAACTTATTTAGCGCGAGGAAAAAATAGAACAAATAACTCTCCAAACGAGATATCATTAACCCAAGAACAACGCGAACAGAACGCGTCGAGTGATCCCTTTAATATATAAAAAGGAGGGGGAACACAGTAACCTCCGTTAAAATAATTAATTAAGCGTCTGATCCATAAGGCTCACGCCCGGGACGGCCGATGCTCACCCAGTGTTGGTAAAGACTACACGCGGTAGAAACCAGGAATATCGGTGAGATGGGGAAACTTGAAACACACAGCGCCGGAAGGGAACGCTTAAGGTAACTCCCCCCGAGTGGGAAAGGGAATCTAACAAAAGAGATCCCGGAAATAGTTGAAGTGAAGGCTCAAAAAAAAATTTTCAATGAACGGCTGCTAAATTTTAGCCAGAAAAAGGTAACGGCACGTTACAGTATGTATATGTTTGTTTTATGTATGTCCCTTATACAAATCTTCAGTTTTATTCCGATCTTGATGAAATTGGGCACATTTGACCTTCAAAGCAAGAGGAAGAGCACTGTCTACATGAGATTTCGAAAAAATATTAATCTTTTATATAAAATTCATTTTACGTTTGTTGTTTGATTGTTTGCCCACTGACGGAATTTGCCATTGGATGGCGCTTAACTCGCACGTCCTTAGGATCCTAAATCCTTCCCATTCCTCCGAAGATTTCGGCCATTACGCAACACTCTGCACGGACCAATGACGTATATTAAAGATAGACTGCGAATCCTATTGTTAACAGCGACAAAAAGTGAAGCAAATTGAGCATGATAGTTCTGGGCAGGAGTGAGCCGTAGAGTAATTAGCTGTCTGGCTGCTTTGTTTTTGAAGATTTTGGGCCTGAGGAATAATTAATTCAAACCCATTCCTCAAAGTTAAACTGCGTACAACTGTACAAAAATAAAAGGATCAGGAATCATTTTCCACAAAAATAAATCAAATATACGTAACTAAAATGAAAATACGTTACTGAAAGACAATCGAAACGAAATTGAAATTGAAACCATGATCGAAAAATTGTTTATAAAATATAATAAAATACTTCAAATACAAAGTAAACGAAAAGATAAACTTTTCACTCCGTGATCGGCGTGTGAAAGAATTATTAATCAGCGACTCTCGTGTTTAGCCATGTGTTTTGCATCATCTTCACTCACTTTCGGCCATGACAGTTTTGGGCATGGAGCTTCCCAATTTGCTTCAAGTTACAACAATAGGATTCGGAGTCTATCTTTAATATACGTCATTGGCACGGACCAACCAATATATATCTCATGACCGAAAGGAAAAGTTTGTGCAACAATAGGATCAACAGTGGTGTCAACACGCAATTCACACTACGCTCGGACCAGCAACAGATATCTCATAACCAACAATGCAAGGCAAAGTTTGTGCAACAATAGGCCCGACGAGTTCGCATCAACAATGGTCTCAATGCGCAATTTACCAATAACAATGAGCACAAAATTATTCAAAGAATTATAACAATGAACATAAAATGATGATGCAATGATAGAAAGTTATTTTCAAAGAATTATAACAATGAACATAAAATGATGAAGCAATGACAGAACATTCGTTTCCAAGAATTATTAACAATAAACAGGAAATTGATATAATAGGCGATATACACTATATGATCAAAAATATCCGGACACCCCTCACAGATCATCGATTGGCCCAATGTCACATGATAATGACTTGCACATCATTTAAATAGCTTCCCACACCTTCAGACACAACTCTGCTTGGACATTGGCAAGAATGGGTCGTTCCACAGAGCTCAGTGAGTTCCAACGTGGAACCATCGTTGGATGTCACCTATGCGGCAAGTCCGTGCGTGACATTTCCAGCCTTCTTCAGATACCCAAGTCAACAGTAGGCGATGTCATTATGAAATGAAAGACCCGGGGATCAACAACAGTTCAACAACGAACCGGTAGACCCAAGAAACTAACGGACAGAAACCGTCGAGTGCTTCGTCGTGTCACCCGCAGCAACCGGAAGTCCTCGGCGGAAAAAATTGCCACAGAGTTTCGAAACGCCTCTGCAAATGATGCCATTACCATGACAATTCGTCGGGAACTGCACACGATGGGATTCCATGGCCGTGCTGCTGCCCACAAGCCCCACATCAGCAGGGTCAACGCCAAGCGACGTCTGGAGTGGTGCAAAGCCCACAGAAACTGGACAATGGACCAATGGAAACGTGTAATGTGGACAGACGAATCTCGCTACACACTCTGGCAATCCGATGGACGAGTTTGGGTTTGGCGCATACCTGGAGAACGCTTCTTACCTGAGTGCACAGAGCCCACAGTCAAGTTCGGAGGAGGAGGAGTCATGGTGTGGGGTTCATTTTCATGGTACGGACTGGGCCAGCTCGTTCCTGTGCAAGGAATCATGAACTCCGACCGTTATCTGAATGTTTTGGACAACTGTGCACTTCCAACGTTGTGGCAATTTTTCGGAAACGGGCCATTTCTCTACCAACACGACAATGCTCCGTGCCACAAAGCGAGGCGTGTACAGCAGTGGTTTGCGGACTCAGGGGCCGAAGAAATGGGTTGGCCGGCACAAATCCCGACCTCAATCCTATAGAGAGTCTGTGGGATGAATTAGAAAGACGCTTGCGGGCCAGATCACATCGACCAACTTCTGTACCTGAACTGATTCTCGCTCTTCGGGAGGAATGGAGGAACATTCCGGAAAGTACCTACCAACATTTGGTGGAAAGTCTTCCCCGAAGGGTGGAAGCTGTGATTCGGGCAAAGGGATGTGCAACGGCCTATTGATTTCCATGAAATCGTGGCTACAGCGCAAACGTGCATGTGTCCGGATATTTGTGATCATATAGTGTAGATAGGGCAGTCTCTCTCGATGAGGCAAAGGAGGCACACGTGTCTTCCTTCAGCTCCCTAACAAGCGTTCAGACGATTGGAAAAAGTGTGTGTGTTCCTTTGTGTATATGTGTGTGTTTACCTACAAATGTAATTATCCCGGGCTATGCCGGGTCCTCTGCTAGTCTTCTTTCTATATATATAAAGAAGGATGTTTATGGCGGTACTTCCGGTTGCGGTTGGCTTCACGACAGCTGCGCCAACTTCCACTCTGTGTTATTTCCAGAGACAAATGAAAGAAAGAGACTTAGAGCACTATAATAGAGAGTACGGACAATTGGACTTCGGCGGCCATTTTGTTGCCTTTCTTCTATTTACTAACAGCTGAGCCAATGAAAAAGGACTCGCTTTAAAACTGTTTTAAGTTAGACACATTAACTTCCCCCCCCCCCCTATTTTTATCATAAAATGTTACATATAATTTTATGTATATTTACGAATGTTACAATTTAAATTTAAGTTATTAAAGTGATTTAATTTAGGTGACATACTACTTACATCACTAATTTAGTGATTAAACAGGACTCGCTTTAAAACTGATTAAAAGTTATATCACATTATTTGTTTAACTATTTTTATAATACATATTTTATTTATATTTACAAATGTGACATTTAAATTTAAGTCATTAAAATGATTTTAGTAAGGTTATTTATGTTACGTCCTTCTTAGCAAAATTAACATAAAAAGATTTCTGAAAGGGGGAAAAAAAAGAAAAGAAAAACAATATTTTTTGTTACTTTTTATATTTATTTCACATTCTTAATGACAGCTCGCAATGCCATACTCCTGCTGCCATTTTTTTTTCCTGACAAGAAGGAAAGCAAGTGGCTAAAACATGAACGCCTTTAAATTTCATAAGGTCATGAAAACTCAGTTTTGATAATAAAACGCTGGCTTAATTGCTTCGTATAAATTTTTCTTCTGCTTCCAATAAGTGTGTACAGCTGCATTTACGAATTGTAGAGGAGTTTGTTCATGGCAAATTCTAAAACATCTTAATTCAGTGAGTCTTTTGACATAGACTTGTTCCAAATTCTTCATCATGTTCAAATTGTTCTTCAGAAAAATGTTTCTGTAAAACATGATTAGATTTTTAACATAAATAAAAAGAAAATTCATTAATGTAGTATATAATGCATTGTAGTTCAATGGAGGGTAGGACAAAACCCCCAGTCTTCAAGTGCAAGTGAGGGAAAAAAACCTCAGAGTAAAAAAAAAACAGGTACAAAAAACCCAGAGATAAAAGCTATGGTAAAAGGATAAAAAGAGGACGTAACCTCCAAATGAAGCCTTAATTTTTATATCATTTTTATCGAGTTATCTGAAAATTTATTGAAATTTTTCCCTTGTATTGTGTAGCGAGTGTTGAGGGTGGGGGGTCTTTTAAAAAGTGTTTCCTAAGATTAATTTACTGAATAATTTTTTTTTATCTAGTGATTTATTCGTGATTTGTTACTGCAGTTTACTGCACAGTAGCACGGTATTTCAGAAGAAATTGAAAGTTAACAGCGTTTAACAAGTATGCATTCGTACAGATGCACATAGAAAATTAATACACGAAAGGCAACAAAATCTCCTGTCGGCATATATTCGGGGAAAAGAATGTCCGTACTCTCTACTATCATGCTCTAAAGAGACTGGCAGTGACCTCCCCTCTAGTGGTGCCTTTGCGTCGCCATATTGGGATTGGCAAAAACAGCTGATCGCCCGAGGCAATGCATGTGAATCAATCGATAGTTTTGTTTGTTTGGTACTAACGATCTTTTCAACTTCTATGGTCATTTCAGGACAGGGTTGTAGGGGTTGCAAATTTTGCCTTGCAAGGGTTCTTTAACATGCAGCCAGCAAGCGACCACACGAGACCAATATATTTACTTCCATTCCGAAGGAAGTGCGTGATCTTAGGATTTTCTCCCTGAAAAAATCCTCGTCGTCCTCGGCCGGAGTCGAACCCGTGACCTTGGGCATCAGAGGCGATAACGCAACCACTGAGCTACCAAGACCAACGTGAAACAATCGCAAACAATTGCTTATTACAATATGTAGATTCATAAATTGATTATTTTATTGAACTGAGAATTATTTCTTCCTTTTCTTTTAATTTAAAATTTTAAAATATTTGTCTTTTAAAACTTCGTTAGGCATTGAATCAGTTATTTGGAGTTAATAAAAGTATACGTTATCGTTAGTTAATGCAATAAAGTTTTTTTAAAAAAATTCAGAAAACAGATTATGCTTACTGATACTTCCAGAAATCATCTACAAAAACAGCTGAAATTACATTGAGAATATATGCCGCCTTAGGTTTTTGCCAATCGTAACATGGCGAATGCTGCACTTCCGCTGGCACCAGTAGCGCTCATCGAAATGAATAGGGCACTGCCAGTCTCTTTCTTTCATTTGTTTCTGGTTATTTCTTTACTCTGTGATTATATTACTTAGGCCACGCCACTGCGCTTGAAGACTGCTTTGGCATCATCTGCTATGCATGCGCATTGCGCTTGCTTTGTGTGGCATCATCTGTTGACGAAAACCTGCAAATATAAAAAAAAAATAAAAAATATATAAAATAAAAAACACTATACATTTTAAAATATGCACTTAAAAGTAAAAAGTAAAATTAAAAACGGGTAAAAGTATGACGGCGCGTCTAATATTAAATTTTAAAAGAAATCTTCCAACATATCGGATCTTAATTGTTGTAAATGTAAATACAGTAAGAGTAATTGGATTGGATTAAATGGATTATTCAGCCTGCATCTCCCCTTTTATCCAGGAGACTAGCTGTTTGGGATGAAAGGATGATAGTGTAATAGACAAACAGAAACATTCATGCCCTCAGCGATATTCGAACCCGCGACTCGCTAGTTACGAGAGCGGCAAGACCTGCGCCTCAACGCTCTCGGCCACCGAGCCGGCCAGTAAGAAAAATTTTACAACATTTGAGTCGACGCGTTTCAGTCGTAGCTATCTTCAGGACTATCGCATAAAATTTGTTTTTGTTTTAAAGATCTATATACTTGTATTCAAAAGAAAATCAAAATGCTACGTTATAAAATAAACGAAAAATATATTTATTAATAAGTCTTTTATTATTTACTTTTTAGCACATTTTCTATAGAAATGTGCTTATGTGATCGGTTTGTCCAGCTGTCCGTCCGTTCGTCTGTCTGTAGACACAATTCCCACAATCCATTGCGTTTCAATAGAAAGTGTGCATGTATTGAATTGTTGGAAGACACGAAATATCCTGGCATTCGGGAAAACGCGTGTGGAGAAAATGTGTTCGGCTCTTCGCGTGCTCTAAACGTTATTGAGATGGTGCGCGTTCAGGATGCAGGTGTTTGAAGATTATTGAAAGGGCAGTTCGGACTCTAAATAAAGAGAATTTTTTTTTATTTCTAGGGAGGTTAGTATTTATTACGATACCTTGAAAACGAATTAACTTTTTTAGTCTGTTTTCACCAATCCATTAATATGGGACAGAGCAAGAACAATTATGAACGTGAGATAGCCGGAGTAGGTACGAGCTCTAATGGCACGTGCTTTAATGGTACCATTATGATAATACTTTAAAAATTTCCTTTAATCAGATATGGCATGTAATATATCAAACAACTCGTAACAACATGTAATGAGTAAATATAACGAGTAAATAATGATAATGGTTATTGGTTTAGTAGCACGTGCCCTAATGGTGCCATATGGTGCCGTTAGAACCTCCAATGTTAAGATCTGGCATGTAATATATCAAACAACTCGTAACAACGTGCCATGAGTGAATGTAACGAGTAAATAATGATAATGGTTATTGGTTTAATAGCACGTGCCCCTAATGGTGCCATATGATACCATATGGTACCATTGGAACATTCAATTTTAAGATATGGCATGTAATACAGGGTGATTACAAAAGAAATGCACACTTTTAAATGTTTATTACATCAAAACTATTAAGAATATAGACACACTACATACGGATTCTTAAAGAAAAACTCTTGAAGTTTATTGTGACACAGTTAAAGATGTACAATATGTCCCCCTGTAGTCGAATTCGTCCCAAACCCGCATTAACATGTCTCCATCAATCCCACGTATCGCTACCGTAATGCGTTCTTTCAGCTCGTCTAGGTAGGGTGAACACCTTGTCCTTTACACACACCCATAAAAAGAAATCACTGCGGTGAATTAGTCGAGCAAACAATAGCTTGGAACTTGCAAAGTGGCCACCGCGGATCCCCGACATCACACCTTGTGATTTCTTTTTATGGGGGTGTGTAAAGGACAAGGTCTTCACCCTACCCCTTCCCCGTGACCTAGACGAGCTAAAAGTTTGCATTACGGTAGCGATACGTGGGATTGATGGAGACATGTTAATGCGGGTTTCGGATGAATTCGACTACCGCAATAAGTATGCCGTGTCACGACAGGAGGGCATATTGAACATCTTTAACTGTGTCACAATAAACTTCAAGAGTTTTTCTTTAAGATTCCGTATGTTGTGTGTCTATATTCTGAATAGCTTTGATGTAATAAATTTTTAAAAGTGTGAAGTTCTTTTGTAATCACCCTGTATATCAAACAACTCGTAACAACGTGCCATGAGTGAATATAACGAGTAAATAATGATAAAGGCTTTGTAGCACGTGCCCTAATGGTGCCATATGATACCATATGGTACCATTGGAACTTTCAATGCTAAGATATGGCATGTAATATATCAACCAACTCCTTGCGAGTTGTTAGATCCATAGCTTATTTATATCAAGAGCATAATGCTGTTAGGCTTAATGGTATCTAAAACTCATCATATTGCCAATTAATAGTAGTTAATCGCTTGCTTTAATAGTGGATGATAACGTCGAAACACTTTAGTAATTTAATATGAAAAAATAATAGATGCAACACATAACACTTCAGCAGCAATTGAGGCTCATTTCGTTTAACATTATGTGGGAATTCTTACAAATTAAAAAAGTTTTATTTTTTTAAATGTATGAGGAATAACTTCACTCTCTATTTACCTTTCAGTTCTTCAAGTTTATTCGTTTAAATTCTCTCTATACATTATCTTTCTTAAATAGTAATTTACAATTTAGTTTTCATATTTATTTATTTTCTCTTAAGTGTTTTAAAATATTGATTAATTCTATATATCCATGTACTATGCTATAACAAGAATATGTGCTCCCATTATCCGCTTTGGCGGTGAAATCATTCTTGTTATTTTATTCCTTTTACATTCTTATATTGAACTTCACTTGTTTGTGTGTTTGTGCGCAAATTTTGTAATATTTCGCTCACTTCCTGACTATCTCCTAGAGCTCTGCAACTTCCCCAACGTCGTCTTCTCGATGAAAATGCCTGTTTCAATCGTTAGTTTCAATAGTCATTTACTTATTAAGTATCAAAAGGTGCTTTATGCTAAAACAATATACCAAAAATCTTACAACCATTATAATAAATTACCTTAAAGCTATTACAAGATAGTGAAAAGTTCCATTAAAACAGCCAAACGAAATTATTACACTAGCTTTTTTTGTAATAACCACTCTGAAAGTGAAGAGCCAAATTCAAAAAGCTTTGTCGCCCTCAAAATATAGAAGGCTGCCTTCCTGCTTTGACAGTCATTATTCACCACCGAATCTTCTCCCTTTTTTAAAAGCGCTTCTTGCATGTTTCCTTGCTGATAATATTAGTATTGACAATGACTCTTTCCCTTCATATTCAGGTCAGAAACCTTCCTTTTTTTACCCGAATGCTTTTTCCCTTCGCTAGCAACTCCCAATGAACTTTTAATTGTTATAAATAAATATTCAAAATTTAAAACTACACATATTTATGCTCTTTGTCGAGTTCACCCGACTAGTCACGCGTTGGCACAATGCGTGAAAAGGAATGGGGACTATGTCGTAAAGGGAATAATACATTACAGAGAGGACAAATGGAAGTATTTTACAAAAAGAATTTTCACAATCGGTTAAAAAATAAAAAAGATATGGACCAGGAGGCATTAATTCTTGAACAATCATCGTATATAGAGTAAATCATCATCAGCGTAGTATTTTACTAAATTTATATTTCACCTTCATTCATACAAATTTATGTTTTGGAATATGTTTGTGCGGATCGACCACACAGAAAAATATTATCTTTTAATTAATCTCCAAAAACGCTTTTTACGTATATTGTTAAACTAGCTAATACACTGAGTGAGCATATTATTATGAGTATCTCGTTGAGCCACCTTTTGCCTTTAATACTGCGGTGATTCTTCGTGGCAATGATTCCACGAGATGTTGGAAGGTGGTGGGAGGAATCTGACACCATGCCTGATGGATAGCACTGTCTAGTTGTGCTAGATTGGACGGTGGTGGATCCAGCCGTCTGATGGTTCGTTCGACTTCGTCCCACAAATGCTCAATTGGAGTGAGATCTGGGCATTGTGAGAGCACCGAAATAAGATAAAGTCCCTCTCATGTTCCTGGAACCACTCTTGCACATTACGACTTCTGTGGAATTGCACATTATCTTGCTGGGTGAGCCATCACCATGACAAGATGGACTTGATCGGCGACGATACGGAGGCATGCTGTGCCATCCAGACGTTGTTCAACACGTATTAACGGACCCAACAGATGCCAGGAAAATATTCCCCAGGCCATAACACTGCCCGCACCGGCCTGAAGGGTTGTACTCATGCATGCAGGGTCCATGCTTTCGTGCTGTTTTCTCCAGATTCTCACGCGGCCGTCTGCATGAAGTAATCGTGACTCGTCAGACCATATGATTTGTTTCCACTACTCGATAGTTCAGTCCTTGTGCTCCTAAGTGAATTGGAGTCGTTTCCGCTTGTTGGCTGCAGACAGCAAAGGTGTGCAGACAGGTCTTTGGCTTCCGTATCCCATGCGATGCTGTGTGCGGCGAACAGTGCATTCAGAGACCGTTTTGGAGGACCCCTGATTAAGGTCAGCAGTCATTTGATGCACAATTGCCCTTCTGTTATCCTTTACCAGTCGCGACAGTCTCCGCTCTGTCCGATTATCAACCATCCGGCCACAACGCGAACGTTCAGACCCCGTCTTCCGGCTAACTACCCAGTCTTTAAATACTTTAACTACAGAGTTAGATAGTGGCGGGTTTAATGGTAAGCGGACTAAGCGGCCGCGTGGGGTCCCGGGATACCATGGGGCCTGAATGTTATAAAAAACAGACAAAATTATTGTTTAACGGGCAATTAATTAAGTAATTGAAATTAGGTTAATTTATTTTATGGAAGGAAGCTTTAAATTAATAAAATCAAATAGCAGTAAATTTTGAGAGCTCCAAACTCGAGCCTTCTAACTTCAGTTTAAGGGCCCCAATTTTTACCGCTTGGGGCATCCGCCTAACTTGAGCCGTCCTTATTATTATTAATCCCCTTAAAACTTAAAGCTTCCTTAAAGCAAGCATTTAATATCAGCTCTTGTTGACGCAACGTAGAAACACAAACAGCGGATTGTTGATAAAAAGACAACTTAGCACAAACTTTGCCTTGCATTGTTGGTCCGTGCTTATTGTTTGTGAGATAACTCCTATTTTTTCGATACTGTTGTCATTTGAATATCGGTTAGATAAGCGTAAAAGGCCAACGGGAGGTCGGATGTAAACGGGACCTAGCCTAAGACACTCCCCGGGTCTTCGAGGTCCTCTGTTCAAAATTTCAGCCTGGGGGATTGCCCGGTTCAGAAGTTATGGAGTAACAAACAAACAAACAGATGGAAAGTCCACTATATATTTATATACTAGAAGAGATACCCGGCGTTGCCCGGGATAATTACACTTGCAGGTAAAGAGAACAATCTCAAAAAATTAAATTATAACTCCCAATTGGTTAAATAATAACTCAATCAATACAACACAGAGCAAAGGGACTATCCATTCTACGAAAAATACGAAAAACAGGAATTCTAGATGATATACCGGGACCAGATACTTTATACTCAAGTTTTTTTTTTGCTCTTGAAGTAGAAGCTCTTGCTCTATTCGAAACTCCCGTTGTTCAGATGTTTCAAATGCCCGTATAACTTTTTCTATTTTAGTTGCAAAGTTTCTCTGACCAATACTCGTTCTTTCTCTTTCCTTTCCAGGCACATAACTTTTTGCTAGTCGTCTGGACGTTTGATAGGGAACTCAAGGGAGACACGTGTGACTCCTTTGCATCATCAATAGTCGCTGCGTTATTAATGTTCTGTCATTGCATCATCATTTTATGCTCATTATTAACAAGTCAGGCAACCGAAATGCCCAGGACCGAAAGGATTTTAAAGAAATCGAGAACGAAAAGAATTTTAAAGCCTTTGATATCTAATGAAGCCTTTCATTATTATGAATTAGATGAGTTTGCAAAGGAAGCCTCTGGTTGCTAAGAAAGGCGTACTTCTAAGGGAAACGTATACTTCAAACAGAATAAAACAATCTGAAAAGTTAAATGGAGAAAGTAGCATTTCTCTATACATTAGAACATATACGAATCCTTTAATTTGTTAGCATTCCTATTTAATAATCTTTCTTCAAAAATTATTGCCAAAGCTTTTCCACGTAAGCATATACCGGGTGTCCCAAAAATGACTGATGGATTTTGAAAATCAATAAAAAAAAGACGGAATGCGATAGATAAGTATCGTTTGCAGCCTTATGCTTAGGAAATCAGGGAATTTTATCCCACCAAATTTCAAATTTAGTTAACATTTTCACCCACAGGTGGCGCTGAAAACTATGAAAAAATAAAAACCGGTATGAAAATGTTGCAAGGACTATTGCAAAAAACTAAACAATGTGGCGCAGTCTCAGGCAAAAATTTGCAGACATCCGTTCAAACATGTCAAGTGGAATTTCGAAAAACCCGTTTTAACTATACCTGTTACTGATCGCCTGCAGCGCCACCTGTGGGTCAAAATGTTAACTAAATTTGAAATTTGGTGGGATAAAATTCCCTGATTTCCTAAGCATAAGGCTGCAAACGATACATATCTATCGCATTCCGTCTTTTTTTTATTGATTTTCAAAATCCATCGGTCATTTTTGGGACACCCTGTATCATAGAAGGGATGATTAGCTACCAGCTAATGTTAAAATTTTCCTAACACAAACAAACTATTGACAATATAAGGCGTTAATAGTTACATGCCACATCTTAATAACACAACAGAGAAAGTTTCCAATACTTTCATAATGGTATCATTAAAACACGAATCATGGAACCAATTTCAATTATCATTAATTTTACGTTACATTCGTTCATGACACATCATTCCAAGTCGATTGATATATTCATGCCATATTTTAGCACTGAAAGTTCCAATGAACCATAATGGGTCCACGAAAAGCAGGTACCTTTGAACCGATTTCGACTTTTAATAATTTTATGTTATATTCATTCATGGCACATAATTCCAAGTCGTTTGATATATTACATGCCATATTTTATCATTGAAAGTTCCAATGAACCATAACGGGTCCAAGAAAATCAGGTCCCTTTGAACCGATTTCGACTTTTAATAATTTTATGTTATATTCATTCATGGTACACCATTCCAAGTCGTTTGATATATTACATGCCATATTTTAGCATTGAAAGTTCCAAGGAACCATAACGGGTCCACGAAAAGCACGTACCTTTGAACCAATTTTGAATATCATTCATTTTACGTGATATTCAAGCATGACACATCATTCCAAGTTGTTTTATATATTACATGCCAAATCTGAGCTTTGAAAGTTTCCCGTGATCCATACAGGTTCCATGAAATCACGTACCTTTGAACCTATTTCGACTATCGTTAACTTTACGTTAATATTCAATCATGACATGTTATTTCAAGCTGTTTGATATAATACATGCCATATCTTAGCATTGAAAGTTTCCAATGGACCATAATTGTACCACTTAACCACATACCCTTGAACCAGTTCTGACTGATATTGACCATCAAGGAAGACGATCACGTGTCTTCACTAAATTCACAAGCCTTTTCTCTGCTTTAGCTATAGAATCTTAAAGGGAGAACAGCATTTGGCAATGCACAGGCCATTTATACATGGAATTGTATAGTGAAAAACGTGGTCCCCTATATTTTATTTGACCTTTTGAACCGGAAGTTGTTCACCGATTTTTTCCACCAACGAACTCATTCTTCCGATTTCCCTAAATTGTCGAATTGCGAAAACGGAAGTCGAAAATTCGGAAGCGTTCGAAAGCGAGAGCACCAGCGGACAGACAGACGGACGGACAAACGCACATTGTGAAAACATAAGTACCTATCGGTCCTAACAATTCTTGGAAACGAACGTTCAGTCATCGCATTATCCACATCCAGTTTCCAAAATATACACATTCCCACAGAATATAGTCAAAATGTATTTTTATGAAATGTTTGGATCTGATGTGCTACCAATTAAGCTAGGTGATAACCCCGCGCATGGCTCGGACTGTTTTTATGATTAAATTTTGCAATATCTTAAAAATAAACACATGAAAACGCTTAGAATTAATACAGTAAAAATTCTTAATGAAAACTCAGAAAAAATTTTTAAATGCTCATAACGGATGGACCTCTCCATGTATGCCGCTGCTAACCGAATAATTTTTGTCACGTAATCTTACTTTAGATGTTCCCCTTGATGCTGTTGCGAAAATTTGGCTATTCATCTCTTTGTGTAGTCTAGCGGTCGCCGATTCTTCTTATTACCATTTGCTTAATACAGCACGGAGCTAAAGGATTGCTTCCTCTCTCGTCTTTCCACTCTTTCTCAATTGCCTGCTAACTCTCCATTATCTCCAGTTACTGATCATTTTTAAAGATTTCAAGAAATTGTTAAGTACTAATAACTCTCTTCTCTAAGAAAAAACTGAATTCCTTTTGAAACTTATCTATATTGCACAAACATTACTTTCCATTGTTGGTCATGAGATATACAGGGTGTAAATTTTAAGTTGACAAAGCAGAATAACTCGAAAAATAAGCTTCACACGAAAAAATGCGTAGAATCCAAAGTTGATTATTTTCGAGGGGGCATCTGCTGGTGCTAAAATTAGCCCACCCCCCCCCGGCCCCTGGGGGTGGGGCGGGGGGCAACTTTAAAATTTCAAATGGGAACCCCTATTTTTTATTGCAGATTCAGGTCCTACATAAAAAACTACGTACATTTTGTCTGAAACATTTTTTTTTATTTTTGGTAGATGGCGCTGTAATTCAAGAAAATCCATTTTCTCATTTTTGCGTGGAAATGGTTACGGAGAAATAAAAAATACTTATTTACTTCGTAAATTTTGCCGCAAAGTTATTATTTTATTATTTTTTGCCGCGGATTAGGATAATTTTGTTTTGTTTCGTGGTCATGAGGCCACACAACTTTATAATTATCAAACAAATCAACTGATTAGCTAACTAACTAACCGAACATCCTACGTACTAACGAGTGAACTCATTAACTAACAGAGTAAAAAAGTAAAAGACTGTGTAAAGATGAAGTTATTCCCGTTTAAGATTTGGTGGTCCTTAAAAGGACCGATTGTTTTCGTTTTATTTTTTCTTATTTGCAAATACTTGCAAGTAAATGAATTTCGGGGTGCTTGTATTTCCAGTGAGTCCCCTCGCCTCTCACTTTCGGCCTGCTTGTTGTCCTTAAATCCCTTGCATCTCGCCGTTTTATGAAATTAAATGTTCAAATTGATGACCTCCAACTTCGATGCATTTATTGACTCGTTTTGTAAATTCCTGAACACATCTTGATAACATGTCTGGTGTAATTGCAGCGCAAGCATCTCTTATTCTTTGAATCATGTTTTCGCGAGTGGTTGGCGTTTCCTTATAAACGATATCTTTGAGGTAACCCCATAAGAAAAAATCTGGCGATGTAAGGTCAGGCGATCTGGCTGGCCAATTCACAGGACCTTCCCTGCCGATCCAGCGACCATGGTAAAGTCGATGTAGTACTTCGCGCGCTACTAATGAATAATGCGCTGGACAACCATCATGTTGAAACCACATGTGTTGTCGAAGTTCAATACTCAGGTCTTCAAGTAGATCTGGTAGTTCATTTTCAAGTAGGTTACGATATTTGTTGCCATTCAAATTACCGTCTATAAAATATGGACCGATAAGTTTATCGCCAATTATCCCACACCAAACATTAATTGACCAAGGTCGCTGATGGTTGACTTCTCGAATCCAGTGTGGGTTCTGTTCACTCCAGTAATGCATGTTATGTCGATTAACTTCCCCGTGGTTTGTGAATGTTGACTCATCGGAGAAAAGAACTCGTGCAAAAAAATGTTGGTTTGTTTGCATCTGCTGAAGTGCCCAGTGACAAAACGTTAGACGGTTTTGGTGGTCATTGCCATGTAGTTCCTGATGCATAGATACATGATATGGATGAAATTTGTGGAGCTTCAGCATTTTCCAAACACTCATATGTGAAATTCCTGATTGCCTTGATATTTCTCTTGTGCTCGCATGTGGATTATGAGCCACAGCAGCTAGGACTGACACTTGATTGTTTTCTCCACAAACAGTAGCTGCACGGGTTCTTTTTTTCTGGTTCACACTACCTTCCGCAGTAAATTGTTTAATAACTCGAACAAAAGAAGACCGTGATCGCGTTTGGCCAGGAAAACGCTGAGCATAAAGCGCGACTGCATTATCAAAATTTCTCCCACTTTCTCCATAAATGTACACCATCTCAATTTTTTCTTCCACAGAAAGATAATTCATAATGTAAATTCAAAAGCAATACGGCGTTGTACACTCACAAAAACAGTTGAAAAATTACAATCTTTTCTTCTAAAGATCAGAATTTAAAATGTAAACATTCTGAAAAAAATGCCAATGTTTACGTTATTTGTTTGTTGACGAAATGTCTTCAAATTACATTGTAGTTAAAACAATGTAGGAATCGAAATGAATAATAAATTAGTTATTTCCACGCAAAAATGAGAAAATGGATTTTCTTGAATTACAGCGCCATCTACCAAAAATAAAAAAAATGTTTCAGACAAAATGTACGTAGTTTTTTATGTAGGACCTGAATCTGCAATAAAAAATAGGGGTTCCCATTTGAAATTTTAAAGTTGCCCCCCGCCCCACCCCCAGGGGCCGGGGGGGGTGGGCTAATTTTAGCACCAGCAGATGCCCCCTCGAAAATAATCAACTTTGGATTATACGCATTTTTTCGTGTGAAGCTTATTTTTCGAGTTATTCTGCTTTGTCAACTTAAAATTTACACCCTGACACTGAGTGGCCAAATTATTATGACCATCTGACAGTTTTAGGCAAATGAGCTATTGCGTCACAGCGCTGCCGCTAGAGGGCTAGATAGCTATAAAAAGGGAATGCAGGTGAGGTGAACCATCAGTTGCAATGTGATTTTGCGACGATATGGGCAAAAGACGTGATTTAACTGAGTTTGAACGCGGAATGATCGTCGGCGCACGCAGTATCAGCAAACAGCTTAACTTGTGAAGTGTTCAAGAGCAGCAGTTATTAATGTTTACAGAGAGTGGACTACCAAGCAAAAAACCGGCTCTCAACGTCAAGCGTGTGGTCGTCACAGGCTCCTCGAGCTGAAAGAGATTGGCCAGAGTTGTCTAGGGCGACAGAAGAGCAACAGTGCGTCAAATAGCGGCAAATCTTAATCAAGGACAAACTGTGACCGCCTCTGAACGAACTGTTCGCCGCTCATTACACCGTTTAGGCTATGGAAGCCGACGACCAGTTCGAAAGCCTCTACTGTCAGCCTTGAACAAGAGCAGATGTCTCCAGTTCGCCAAGCAGCACAAGGATTGGACAGTAGATGACTGGAAAAGGGTCATGTGGTCCGATGAGTCACGATTTCAAATGCATCTTGCAGATGGCAGGGTTAGAATATGGAGAAAACAACACGAAAGCATGGACCCCACCTGCATCGCCACAACATTTCAAGCTGGTTGTGGAAGTATTATGGTTTGGGGGATGTTTTCTTGGCATTGTTTGGATCCTTCTATTCCTCTGCACGGATGTGTGCGTGCCCAAGATTATTTAAGTATTGTCGCAGATCAAGTAGATCTCGTTATGTTAATGGTGTACTCTGATGGGGATGGATATTTCCAGCAGGACAATGCTCCTTGTCAGAAGGCTGGCATCGTCCTCAGATAGTTCGAAGATCATGCCGGAGAGTTTACCTTGCTTCGTTGGCCTGCACAATCACCAGATCTCAATCCCACTGAGAATTTGGATCCAACACCATCAAATCTGCAGGAATTGGAAGGTGAAGTTCTTAAGAGTTGGTCTCAAATTCCACCTACAACCTACCAACATCTCATAGAATCCATGCCCCGAAGAATCCAAGCAGTTATAAGAGCGAAAGGTGGCCCAACACTGTATTAAGGGGATAGTCAGAATAAATTGATCCTTGCATAGCGTTGGTGCATTGCGTGTTGACACCATTGTTGATACCTATTGTTGCACAAACTTTTATTTGTATTGTTGGTCATGAGATATATATTGTTGGTCCGTGCAGAGTGTTTGTGAATTGCGTGTTGATACCATTGTTGATACTTATTGTTGCACAAACCTTGCCTTGCATTGTTGGTCATGAGATATTTCTCATTAATATGCCTTTCCATAACCATGAATATCGATTTTTTTATCAATAATTATTATTTTTTGAAATCTGCAGTAGACAGAGACCTTCCTCATGCTTTGAAGGTCAAGTATGCAAAATTTCATCAAGATCAGAATAAAACTGTAGATTTGCATAAGAAACAATCAAACAAACAAACCCACTATATATATAAAGAAGAATGTTTGTGGGTGGGTTTGTTTGTTTTTTATAAAAATCTACAGTTTATTCCGATCTTGATGAAATTTTGCATATTTGACCTTCAAAGCATGAGGAAGGTCACTGTCTACGTCAGATTTCGGAAAAATAATAATTATCGATAAAAAATCGATATTCATTGTTATGACAGGGCATATTAATGAGAAATATCTCATGACCAACAATGCAAGGCAAAGTTTGTGCAACAATAGGCCCGTCGTGTTCGCATCAACAATGGTATCAACGCGCAATTCACCAATAACAATGAGCACAAAATGATGATGCAAGGATAAAGCAATCCTTTCCAAGAATTATAACAATGAACATAAAATGATGATGCAATTTGGATAAGTTCGTAGCCCACGTGAAAGACAGGCCCTTGCGCGGAAAAGTCACCTGACCCGAGTAACAGTGTAACCTTCATTGTTTCCAACAAACGAAAAATTGCCGATTATTAAAATCCAAGATGGAAACAATGAAAGTTACATTGTCATTCGAACTAAGATGATCATGTGACTTTTCCGCTCCAGGGCCTGTTTCTCGTGGGCTACGGATAAGTTTCAATTTGTAACAATGCATAGAATTCCTGTTATTCAGTCTTTTCTTAGAAAAGAGAGTTCTTAGTACTTAAAAATTTCTTGAAAATCTTTAAAAATGATCAGTAACTGGAGATAATGGAGAGTTAGCAGACTATTGAGAAAGAGTGGAAAGAGAACAGAGGAAGTACTCCTTTAGCTCCGTGCTGTATTGAGCAAATGGTAAGCAAGTAAATATAAGATTCGGCGACCGCTAGAGTACACAAAGTGATGAATGGCCAAGTTTTGCTTCAACACACCGAGAAAAGAGTGGAAATTGCAACAACATCAAGTGTACATCTGAAATAAGATTACGTGAATAAGAAATTATTTAGATCAGCAGTGGCATCCTTGGAGAGGTCCATCCATTGTGAGCCTTTAAAAAAATTTTTGTCGAATTTTCATTAAGAATTTTTACTGTATGAATTCTAAGCATTTTCATGTTTTTATTTTTAAGTTATTGCAAAATTTAAGTTAATTTCTTGAGATTGTTATGTTTACCTACAAGTGTAATTATCCCGGACAATGCCGGGTATCTTTGCTAGTTATATATATAGAAGATAGATTTCACCCCTGAAAAAATCCTCGTCGTCCTCGGCCGGGATCGAAGCCACATCTATGGGCATCAGAGCAACACCACCTAGACAGAGGGCTTGGTAACGGAAACGTCATACACTGTTACATCATCATTAGTCGACGAAATTTAGTGCTTATTATTGGTAGAAATATTATGTCATTTCCGTTATCAGGTCTTCTGTCTAGGAGGTGTTGATCAGAGGAGATCACGCAACCACTGAGCCATCAAGGCCAATAAAGAAAAGTAAAGTCGTTTGTTAGACAGAGAATAATGCCCACGCAAATGGCCAGAGAGTGCCAGTGAGAAAAAAAAAATCACGCTTTAAACAATGGAGTTTCCTATCCATTATTTCTTCATCCATGACCACAGCAAAGTAATTTTTTATGGCCTATTGTTGCAGACACTTTGCTCTGCCTTGTAGGACATGACATACATTGTTGGTCCGCGCATATCTTAGGCCCATGTCAGTCCGAGGCTTCCAAGGTTATACAGGCTAACCCATACCATGACAAAACCATTGTTAAATGGGCGACAAATATGGCGACAACAAAAAGGCAAAATTACCCGGGTAACCAGTGCCATCTAGGGTCATAAAACCGAAATAGGCATTACCTCCCAGATTTTTACATGTAAGATAAGCACGAAGAACTGATTAAACCCGTTAAAATCTTGCGTAAACGAGAATTAAATATGTTTATTTCGTTGAGATAAGATAATTTTTAGAATTCAAATAATTATGTTTCTGATTTGGTTAGAAGATAACGGGTATTTCGGTTTTATGACAACAGATGGCAATGCTTACCCTGGTAATTTTGCTTCTTTTTGCCATTTTTATTGTCGCCACTTTTTTTTGATATGGATCAGCCTGTATAATCTCGGAAGCCTCGGTCAGACAGCCAAATTTTACCGTTTCCCCATTAAGCCACCCTGACACTCGGCACATTTAAACTTTACCTTGAACATCTGCTGCAAGTATGAGCTCAAAAGGATAAGTGGTTCAAAAGTTTTAAGAACATTTACAGACGCACCCTGAATTTTTATGTAGTCCTTTCTGTTGAAATCGAAACTATAGTAACTGCGCAGAAGCCGGACAGCAATTAACTTGCGTTTCCTCCCCTGAAACGTGCAAACACTACTACAGATCCGGAAGAAAATGGACGTTTTTTTGCTGTTATGCTTCTGCTCAGTTATTCCTGTTTCGGTTTTAAGGAAAAGATAAGCAAATTCTGACGCCATCTCTTGAATAAACAAACAAACATAAACCAAGATATATGACTTTTACCCCTTCCTCCTACTTTAGGGGCATGTAAACTTACTCTGCACCTAACGAATATATGTTGCGAATATGAGCTCAATCGGATAAGTGGTCCAAAAGTTTTTAGAACGTTTACAGACGCACCTTGAGCCTGAATTTTTATATATAAAGATAAAGATATCCTTACTCATAAAATACAATGTCTCTTCAACATACATTTTTAATTTGCCTGTAACTTAAATTTGCCTGTGCTACAATCTCTAATAAGATAAATTGGTATATTATACAGTTTTGAAAATCATTAAGGGGGTAGAATCGAGAGCAACGTTAGTAATTGTTGAGGGGGAGGGATTCGGATGTGCGTTACAAGGGGAAGTTATAAATGAGCCTATTTTGTGTTACCTAATTTATGGACGACCCCTTAGATTTCTTTCCGGTTTTTCACCAGTTTAAATTACGCTAGACTTAAGAGGCTTCTAAGAAATCGTAAAGCAAAAACAAAAAAATTATTATTGCATACCAAAAAAATTCGAAAAATTCGAACAGAGGGGGTGAGGAGTAACAGCATTTAAACCCTCGTCTAAATCTTTGAATTATAATTGAAGAGTGACTCTGCAAAACAAGTTAAATCTAATTTCAAATTAATTTGCAGCAACTAGTGCTGACTTTGACGGCATACAACCTGTGACAATAAAGTTCGGTGAATGATGGCATATTGAGAGTGGATTGCTCGCTTACATGAAACAGAAGTTACTATCCTTTAAAGTAATCCCTGTCGATGGTAATGCACTTCTGGGAACGCCTGTACAAGTCTTGGAAACTCTTGGCGTAGTCGTTTTTAGGGATAGCCTTCAGTTGGTTCGTAACATTACGTTGGATGTCGGGCCACTTGGGGGGGGGGGGGGGGGGTCTTCTACGTTGTTCCGGCTTCCTCGGAACCGTTTAAAATATTCATAAACACACTTCAAAGTAATAGCACTTTCTTTGAAAACTGTTTTCACCATTTCATGAGTCTGTTTCGTTCGCTGATCCATTTTAAGTTTCGACCGCGCGTACTACGCCCTCTCTCTTCAATGTCCTGTTTAAACACAATAAACACAGTCGCAGCGCTGATTCTCTCAAATTTGTTTGGGGCAGGATACGACGATGGTGCACTCTTACGACTGTTAGCAATTTGACGTCATTCACCGAAATTTATTGTTACAGGTTGTAGATTCCTACATGTTGGTCACTATTTGGTGTAAATCGAGTGAAAATGTTTCTTTGTATGAGTGGGGGAAAGTTAGCATGACGGTGCAAAATAAGTTAATTCCACCGCTGTTTTCGGTGCAAATCGTGCTAATTTTTCTAGCCAATCACAAACTGCGAGTGAAGGCTTTCTACGCCATTCTTCGTGAAAAGAAGACTGCTCCAGAAGTAAAGCTTATTGTCTTTGATCTACAGCAGGTCCAAGTCCTTCCGAAGCTGCTAATTCAAGAGTTTCCTCACGTCAGCTTAGCCTCTACAACTTTGGGTTGTGCGACATGTCCTCCGACCACTCCTTCTCCTACACTTGGACGGAGAACCAGTCCGAGCGGGCAGCAACGAAGTAGCCAGCGCTGTATTCCATTATCTCAGTGAAGTTCTCCCCCATGATCCGGAATTCGACTCAATCAGACACATCGTTCTTTCAAGTGATAGTTGCGGCGGCTAAAACAAAAACAATATTATTTTCTAGAGTTGTCTGTACGGAGCCCAACAACATACAGAGTGTGACGATGGTGTCTCCCATACGAGGGCATAGTTTCTTGCCATATGACAGGCTTTTCGCGCGCATTCGTCAAGATTTCAAACCAAAGAAAACGATCCTAACATCTGCAGAGTACACCAGGTTTTCAGTGATCATTGCAGTAAAGTGTTTGTGTTTCCTGGAGTTTGGGAGGTCTGTGACTGGAAGGCCCGGTATGCACATCATTACAAGAACCTTCCATCCATCCAAACAGCGAAATGAATAGTCCTGTTGAAGAAAACAAAGAAGAGGGGCGGTATGACAGTCACCGTGCAAAACTAGTTTTACCGCGTGGACACTGGAAAGGAATGTACGTTACTAAAACGACGAGCCAAGCACAACAGGACCACACTTCCTGCAACAGAGCCAAGCAGGCCCATATCCGCTGCCAAAAAGAAGGACATAACACAACTTCTGCTTAAAGCCTTTGGATCGGAATGGTGGGCTAACGATGATCTCCAGATGTAGAAAGAGCTGACTGAATTCATGGAAGTACGTCTTGATGATATGCTGTCCTATGAAGGCAACTGCATCGAGCCAGAACCTGACGCTAACCACGTATAAGCAGAATACACGGAAATATGAAAGGTGTTGTTTGATACTCTGTCCATTATAGACGCTTTTACGTTCTGTAAAAACAAAATAAAACACTGTTCACTGCAAACAAAGTTATATTTATTCTTTTATGAAGCAAAATATGTTAAATCCGGTGTTCCGTGCAAAGCAAGTTAGATCAAGAGTAAGACAACACTGTATCTATCCTTCCTCCACAGCATTAAGTTTAATAAACGCACTGATATCTACGTAAACTAAACCTATCCTACTGGGATAGGTGTTGTGATTGGTGGTCGATTCGTTGTCGGTAGAAACGTTTTTCACTTTTTGCGCAGAATGACAAAAAATGGATTTAACTTGTTTTGCAGAGTCACTCTTCAATTGATAGCATGAAAGAATAATTCACACCAAGAGATTGATCCAAGGGTCTTCGGTTTACTGTACCGACACTCGAATCGTAGACATGGATGCCACTGAGGCTGGTAAGAGCAAGTCTCCAATTGTCAGTAGCTTAAAGATGGTGAGAACGTCGGCACTTTAAATCGAAGGTTTCTGGGTTCAATCTCAGGCGGCTATGGAATTTTCTTTCTATTTTTCATTCACAATTTATGACATCTCACGTATGACGTAGAATAAGAACGCTCGCGAGCCAATTTATTTTTTCTTTTACATTTCCTTCAATGAAATAAACAGGAAAACATGAACCTGCACAACGACGTAATAATCTTAGATCGCAACAAAAATCTCATTCGTGAATGAGGGACTCATATGTTTTACTTCCTCTTATTTAGTTTCTATCATCCATCATGCAAGATGTTGATAATAATAGTTAATCGGATATTCGTTATTATATATGAAAAACGTATATGAAGATGAATCCATTATTACAATCAAAAGCTATTGTATGGTGAATTTTATTCACTGCGGATTTCAGTCATTTACAATCGATTTGCATAAAGGAAGTTTCCTCAGGGAAAGGAAGTCGTGGTCGTTTTTTTAAATTTAATTTGGTTGACACCAACATTTCACTAGCCTTCAGAAGAAATCACGTAGCTTTACAAGTCACAAATGATCCAAAAAGCGAGAGTCGACCCATGGCACCTTTTCTTTCGATTCTTCTTCTCCTCGTCAGCTTTGTCCAGTTGCAGGCAAAAGGTAACGCAAAAGTACTCAACGTTTTCCTGTGGTTTGTATAATAATGCCCTCGTTCTAGAATGTTTCTTTTTTTAATGCAATGTTCCTTTTATTTTTTAAAATGTTAAGTAGAAGAAGCATCCAGAGTTTTAGTCTCATAACAGTTTCATATAGCTCTCCTCTATGAAACTATTTCTGTTAAGTTTCCAACTTTGCCACTATATAAAATATTACAATGAAAAGGTCTGTTCGTACTCACTTGATTCTTTATTCCAGGAAACGAAAAAACTCGAGGAAACGCAAATATCAGGAAGCAGTTCTTGCTTCCAGAAGGGGGGGGGGGCACGGAGGCGAAGCCAGGTTTTCCCCGTTGTGTACTCTTGACCCTAGTAGAGTATTTTGGTATTATCGACAAATTATGAAAATATTATGGAAATTGTCCAAAGATTTTAACATAAATACATATTTTAAAACTACGATCATTTATATAATATATGTATTTTAAATTCACATAACATCTTCAACAAAAATTAGAAATATTTCTTTAATTCATTACAATCTTGTGTATATACCGCATGTACAGTCGGGTGCACAAAGGTTTTTACCTGCTTTGTAGGAACTGAGCTTGCCAGATATTGATCGGTTGCAAAATCAGATACTATTTATTACTGACAAGGGGGCCGCAAGGACTTGTAATCACGGATTTGGTTGAAATTTTAGGAGGTCAATCTACAACATTAATATTCCTTTTGTGTAAAAGTATTTGACTCAATGGCCTTTCGTTTCGGAGAAAAAGAATAAAATATTTTACGTTTATTATTGTAATTCCCAGATAAGCCAAATGGGAAGAAAGTATACAACTTAACAGCGGTAGCGCAGTGGTTAACGTCAGGTTCTGTAGATTTACTGTTCCGGGTTCGATTCCTGTAGCATTGTATTATTTTTTTTTCATTTTTAGGGTTCTGTTCCCAAAGGATGACAACGGAACCCTATTACTAAGACTCCGGTGTCTGTCCGTCTATAAAAGCCGAAATCGACATATTGCGACACCTTCCAGAACCTGGAATATTTTGATAAATATGTTATTATATGATAGTACGAAACCCTCGATGCGCGAGTCCGACTCGCACTTTCCCGATTTATTTTTCATTTTTTTCCATTATCTTTTCCATTTTTTCCTTTTTTTTCTGTTTTTTGCCATTATTATTTGTTTGCACTTTGTATAAAAACATTCACATACATACGCAACGTCACAGGTCAAAAAAAATGCAAAATGCGTTGTACAATATTTTCACGGACAGTCATTGCCGTGGCGTGTGAAACAAAAAAAAGAAAAACTATAAAGATATATTCCACTATCGACGGTCGATGCGCAATAGTCACCGCCAAATCATGGATCGCCAATGGCCACCCGTGAAAATAATGTACAAAATTTTTCAATATTGACAATATTGAAAAATTTTTGCTTATGTATGTGAATGTTATTATGCAAAGAGTGAACAAGTAATCATGTCGAAAAACAGAAAAAAATGGGGAAAAAACGGAAAAATAATGGGGGGAAAATGAAAAAAAATTTTCAATGCTACAGGAATCGGGCACGAACCAGTAAATTCGCGGAACCTGATGTTAACAACTGCGCCACTGCTATTAAGTTGTTTACCTGTCTTCGCATTTGACTTATCTGGCACTACAATAATAAACGTAAAATATTTTATTTTTTTCTCCGAAACGAAAGGCCACTGAGTCAAATCCTTTTACACAATAGGTTTATTAATGTTGTATAAGGGTCGTGCAAATGAAATCGAAAGTTATTTATTTCATCCAAAGTGTATACAAGAAATTTAAAAATACTCTTCAAATGCGTTAAGGCATTTAGCCCATTGTGTAACAAGGCGTGTAATTCTTTTATGGAAGAAGTCTTTCACTTGCGTGTAGAACCATTCCAAAACCTCTACCTTTACTTCATCGTCCGACTGAAACCTGCGACCTTCCAGATGTTTCTCTAAAGCAGATGGTTCCCGATAATGAAGTGACCAGTTCCACGACTTAAGGCCGGTTCACATTCAGCGACTTCGCGGGAGTGAAGCGTTTTCCCGAATCCAGGTGTTTGCTAGGCGTCACAAAGACGCGCGTATTAAAATGTGGAGTCGCTTCACATTCAGCGGGAACGAAACGGGGAGCTAGGCGAACTTCCTTCTCTGCTTTCAGCTTGCATCCTTCCCATCCCTCCCCTCTCCAGCTATGCTAACTCCGCTCTGACTGGTTGTTCGATCAGTCGTTCTTTCATCCAGGCTCTGTTGCATTCTAGACATCGTGTATATATATCTTAATAACATGGCTTTCTTTAAATTTTTTTCGAATTTTCATTAAGAATGTTTACTGTATTAATTCTAAGCGTTTTCATTTGTTTATTTTTAACACCAGTTGTTGGCCTCGCTTCGCTGGGCTGTGTCATGCTTGCCATGCGTTTGTCTTGATTTAATAAAATCAGAAAAAAATAAAACAAAATTCAATTTATTTTAAACAATATACTTATTACAAAAAGCACGATTCACATTTTTAGTAAAAGTTCTATCGCTATTTTCGATCAAATTCCCTAGTTCTTGAGGTATGTCATGGATACAAATTTTTATATTGCACTTAAATTTTTAACGCGATGAAGCGACATAAAGTTGAACATGAAAACACTAGTTCATTTAAAATTAAATCTACATGAGAAAATGATTGTTCTTGACTCATATTTATAGTCATAACAAAAAAAGGAATAATTGGAAATTGACGTCTTTTAAGTACGAAAGGCAAATTGAAATCACTTGAATTCAAATCGATTCTTGGAATTATAACAATTTCATTTTTATTTGCCTCATTTTTACAGTTTTCGCTTGAATTAAATATCTATGAGATTATGTGACTATTAAGCGAGTTCCATTTGGATTCAAATTTCTTATCAGCATGGAGTCATTGAATTCAGCATTTCTATCGCGACTTGATTAGATATTTTATCATTTGGATCTGCTATCCCTGGGTCTTTACTTTTGAATGTACATTTTCTTTTTTCCATTCGATCTATAATTTCGTTGTTCAATGTGAGAGCATCAATATTGTTGAGCATAAATCATCCGATGAGATTTGATAAATCATTTGATAAATCCAATTTGATAAATCATCAGTTGAGACAATCATTTCATTTGGAATTTCAATTAAATCACGATCAAAATTTTCAATTCTTGAAAAATTTCCAGAATCAGTTTTAAGAAGCCTCTCATTGAAATCGTCTTGATCTGCACTTCTTATGTTAGATATCAACGGAAGTTTTGTAAAATGTTGCCATAAATTTGATGATTTGATGCATTCTTCGATAACTTCTGTTGCTATTCCTTTCGGTCCAGCGGTAAGTTGTCCAAAATCTCCTCCAATGACTATCACTTTTTTTCCAAGTGGCTTGTCTCGTTTAGTCAGATCGTTTTGAACTCCATATCGATGCATTTAAGTCCATGTTTTGGTAACATTGTTACTTCATCGATGGTTAAAACTTTTGCTTCTAAAACATCTTTACCTTAAAGAGACGCTAGCTTAAGTTTTGATGTTGAGTTTTCAAACAATGGAGCTGGCAATTTGAAACCGCTCTGAACTGTTCTACCTCCTTTCATGAGTGTTGAAGCAATTCCAGTTGTAGCACATAGGAAGACTTTATCTCCATTTCCTTGGATGAAATTCACTCTATAAAAATAGATTTTCCAGAAATATCAGGTCCATCAAGATAGAATAATCGAGTTGTGGCATTTTCATCGTAAACTGATTGAGTGTTACTTTCGAAAGCAGATCTTTGTTGAGAATTTAAATGACGACAGGAAACCACAGATCCACAATAATCATTTTAATAATGCCTCAGATATACATTTCGAAAGCTATGCTTTATTCAGCAGTGAGTGTGTATTAAAATGATTATTGTGGATTTGTAGTTTCCTGTCGCCGTTAGTTTGATCGTTGTGTCCATAGTTTCTTGGCTGATTTCTCTTATGAGTATTTAAAGTTGGAAGGAGTCATTCTGCTTCTCATCTCTATTCAGTTGGATTAATACTTGGCTGTCCAGTTGGCTCTGGCAAATTGAAAGAAGTACAATTAAGACTATGTTGCTTGAGAACTGAAGAAGTGTCGTGAAGAGAATAATAGAATGCAATATCTTCATCATGATTTCTCAAATAATCGATTAACATTAGTTGTTTATATTTGTCTCATAAATCTTTTGCATTTGGTGGTGAACAAAATACGCAGGTAAAAGAAAAGAACTGTCTAAGTTGAAATGGTCTGTAGAAGACAATATAACGGTCGTACAATTGAAAACGAAAATTTGTGTTGGGGAAAAAAAAGACGACTTGAAGTTTTTGTTTTAAGTTTTTGTTTTCAACAATTGCGAAACCCCACGTGCAAATTGAACAATAGGTTGCATGTGTTGCATCACGTGAGAAAAAACGATAGCTCGCGCTTCGAAGGTCTGCATGTAATCGTTTCGTCCAGCCCGAAAGCAAACGTCAAAGTCGCAATGGAAGCATTATGGATCACAACCCCAGAAGAAATCAAAAGCAGTCGCAAACAGCACGGGGAAGGTGATGTTGACCGTGTTTTTTGATCGCAAAGATTCAATTTTACTGGACTTTCTTGAAAAAGGTACCACAGTTAACTTTAATTTTCAAATAAATTATAATAATTACCTTGTATAAACTCACTGATAAAAACAAACATTTTCCATATCACTTGATTGCTTATCAACAAAACACAGCACAACAAATTAAACGTTATAATAAATTTTATTTAAGACCATGTTTTATACGAAATTCAAATTCTTATGATCAAATGGTAGTTAAAAATATTAATATGTTACTCTTGATATTCAAAAAAACGGCTATAATTTTGCAATGATTGATACCTCGATGAATAGAGCTAATTAGATGATACATTTTGATATTTATTTGTCGAGATTTCTTAAAAACCTCCCTTTTAATTGAAAAAATGTGAAGAATTTCTCAAAAAATCAATTATTTTGACCAAATCTTGAGTCAATTTTTTTGAACTTAAATGCATTTTAATAGTCTATTCTCGTCCTATAGAGCATTTTTGTTTCATGAAGATAACTCTTATGGTTTGATCAGAAGTGAGAGAAAGTCAATGATGACGGATAGGTAAGATTGAAATGAAATTGAAATTGGAATTGAAATGAAATTGGAATTGGATTTAAAATTGAAAAGAAATTGGAATTGGAATTGGAATTGAAATTGAAATGTAAATTTTTTCAAAAAGGCTATAATTTTTCAATGAAAAATCTGATTGATACCATTTATACCTCGATGAATAGAGCTAATTAGAAGCTACATTTCTTTTTTTATATTGTCGAGATATCTTAAAAAACCTTTTAAATTGAAAAAATGTGAAGAATTTGGCATAAAATCGATTATCTTGACAAAACCTGAAGTCAATTTTTTTTAACTTAAATGCTTTTTAATTGTCTATTATCGACCTATACAGCATATTTGTTTCATCAAGATAACTCTTGTGGTTTAGTCAGAATTGAGGGAAACACAATGATGACAGACGATGATGAATTTGCATAATTAGAATAACGTTTTTATTATATTTGATGATGATGATATTGCAAAAGTTAATTTAATTTTTTGAAATTGTTCTGTTTAACTACAAGTGTAATTATCCCGGGCTAGTAAATTATACTTTTTATTATTAAAAACGACAGAAAACGAGGCACACGTGAACAGAAAACACGCTATCGGCGTTTCAGTATGGCCGACTTGACTGCCGGAAATGGGTTAGAAACAGTTGCTAAGAATTCTGGGACTGGAGAGTTGCTCACGCGTAGCTGATTGGCTGCGCATAAGAAGCGACTTCTGAAAATTCCAACACGGTTGGAATTCGAAAACCCGCGCCGTTGACGGCTTTAACCCGCTTTCCGCCGCGAATTCGCTGAATGTGAAACGGCTCACAAAACAAAAACTTACGATCCTACACGTCGTCTTTTTTTCCCTCACAAATTTTCGTTTTCATTTGTACGACCCTTATAGATTGACCTCCTAAAATTTCAACCAAATCCAGAAATAAAAATGCCGCCACCAAGTTTATAACTCAGGTTCTGTAAAGCCTAGATTAATGGAATTTAGAGTAACACTGAAGACTGTGTATACCGTTAAAATTTGATCGAATTCCAAAAAGAAGTGTCTGAGTTACTCATTCAAAATCATAAAACTTGTTCACTTGTGAGTACTAACCAGCACTTGTTATTGCGTAACTAGGAAATTTCTCGTTGGAAATTGATAAAATATTAATGGTATACACGGTCTTATGTACCCTGTTATTCCTCCAAATTTCATTATTCTAGGCTTTACTGAACCTGAGTTAATAACTTGTTGATCTTGGTGGCGGTATTTTTATTTCTGTTCATATCTCAGTTATCGTTCAAATTCGGAACCATGTTCATTTGAACTTTTTTGCTTAGAATCACCCATACTTCCTCCTCTAAAAGTTTGTACATTGAATTTTGAATCACCCTGTATATTGTCCTGTCAAAACAAAGCCGCTATGGTTCTAATTATTATTTCTCCTGAAAGCGATGTTATTCGGAATAAATAAATGAAAAAAAATGATAAAATCAGATAAAATTTTACCTGCATTGTAATGTAATGTCAATCAGTGGCAGAACAATGCAGAAACTCGTGTTTGTTCCTTCTTTGCTTCCAATTCAGAGATTTTAAGTTCCGAGTTCTAAACGATATAGGTCTGCCAAAACAATATTTCCGAATCCCAAACAATAAAATTGCCGTGCCTACATTCCGGACCATAGAGGATTCGATTTTTTAAATCAAACAATTCAGTTTAAAAAATTGTCGCTAGAAAAAACATTTGGTCCTAATATCGCTTTAATTTGCATATTGGGTAGGTAGTGAAAACTGTGGGCATTATAAAGGGTCACAAATTTTATTTCATGATTTGAATTAGCAAGAAGTCAAAATGTTACATTGTCTGAACACGCATTACTCGTAATAAAACTGTACTACCAAAGATGTAGCAATACAAGTGCTGCTCTTGAAGAATATCGACGTTTGAAGTTCTTATGAAAGTGTACGCTCACCATCATTAATCTCAGGAACAAGATTCTGCGTTTGGAGTAAACAGAAGCATCCCGTTTTGAAATGGAGAAGGGGCCGAAACTGATCGAATCTGAGAAGAAGGATGATGTTGCAATGGGCGCAACAAATGAAGAATTTAATGACTTTTGGAGAACTCCCCTTGCATCAGCCAAGAGCCACTGTGTGGAGTCGGGCCAAAGACGTCTTTGTTATTGTTTCTAGGTATAGACACATGGTTAAAAGGATTACCATCCCCGCATTTCAGTAGAGAAACTGTTCGGATACAAGATGAAACACCTCATATCGGTTTAAATTTGCAAAGGTTATTACGTCACTTCTTTACCAAAGAGAGGAAAAGGTTATTACGTCATCGGTTGCACATGTGACTTGGTAACTTGTGATTTCTGGTTATGGGAATACTTAAAGAGGCTTGTTTATTAAGGCGATATTTCCAACTTGGTGCTTTAATGAACGAATTACGCTATATGTGAGGCAACTGTATCCAAGTCAGTTACGTTCTCCCGTCGAGAGAATGGACGCTTTACAGGAGGGAGATGGAGGGCACTTACTGTAAACTCTACATAATTTTCCTCTGCATATCGGTTAAATGTACAAATCAATGAATGTTTCTGTGTAACATCTCTTACGCCACATTATATCTTCTGGCATCTGACATTTGTGTTACACGAAATTGCAAATTAATCTTTCCGCTTTCATGTTCTCATTTATTTGATAAAGTATCCAATATGCAAATTAATTTCTGGTTAGTTCTGCTTAGTTAATGTTGTGTGAATATCCCTTTTATCAGTAATTTTTAATACATCCCCATCTTATGGCCATTCAAGAAGATAACTGATGAGTGGTGTGTAAAGTTAAAATTAATACGCGCCATACTTCAGATGTTTTCATCAATATTTCAATTTATGCGCTATTTAATACTCCGAACAAAGAACGTGTCGTAAGTTGATATTTTATCTCTTTAATTAGATAACATTCCATGGAGAGGAGATCAAAGAGAGAGAAAAAAGGCAAACAAAATGATGCAAAGATTCCATGCTTAAGTTCCATGCTTAAGACTAGAAATCGTAAGTTGTTTTTTGATTATTTTTCAGTAACCAAGTATGTCAAAAAGAGAAACGGAATTGTATAATTGTATTCGATGACAATTACCCGACGAAAAGAAGTAATTTAGCATGTGCATTTTTGACTGAACGTGTTTCAACACTAATTCGCTAGTTAATTTGAATTGAAGTTAAAGTCAAAGAATTATTACCTGTTTCCTAGATTAAATAATAGGGTCAGAATTGTTTCACTAATTCTAGTAATTAATTTTAATATTTGAAAAAACAAACTCATTGGAATAATAATTTCCTATCAGGAATTCAAATAAAGAAGTAATTTATTTTTTAACGTGAATGAACCTTTGTGTTAATTTAAGATAAGTCTTCTTTATTACAGGTAGGTAAAGAAGTCAAATGGATAGTCCGCAAGGTGAGCCGTCTGTGTCAAAGGTCTTTGAAAGCTCCTTAAAAAGTAAGCCACTTTTTTAGTTCGATATTAATAACAGTGGTTATTTAAATTTACAAACTCTTATAATTTATTTGTAACTGAGCATTGCGACTCTCTGAGTCTATTGTACTATCCCCAGTAACGACTGCTACAGGAAACATTCATTTCCTGCTTCTTTAACTTGTAGCTGATTTATTAACTATTATTAAATAATCCTCATACTTATAAATTTTGTCCCTTTATCCCTATTCGTTTTATAAATAAAGTTTTATTCTATTAAAAATATCCTATTCTCCATTGACCATTGAATAGTAATTCGTGTGGATCTAATCATTCTAATAAAACCAAAAGCCTAATCCGAATATAATTTCCATTAATTTAAAAATAATTAATGTATTGGTGTTAAGGCGATAAATCGTGTATTAGAAAGACTTCATCCGTCGCTAATACATATGAAGAATTCTGGATAATCCCACGGAATCCCGTGGAAGGTACGCACAGGAACTTCAATTTTTGGTTACTAGTAAACGGAATTAATGTTTTCTAAATTTTCTATTCTACGAGCTCCTGGAGTCTTACATCCGGACACCTCCGCGCAGTAATGTGTTCTGTCGCGGACGTTACTTTGTCAGCTCATACTGGTATAAAAGGATCCAGAGGAGTTCACATACGTCATTGTAGCGGGGGAGGTATGGGAGAAAATCGCGGGCTAATTTTGATATTTAATTTTGCTATGTAATTTTAATTCACTTTGAATATGGTGAATTGAAAGGGCGTTACCGTTATGGTTAAAAATTTCTCCACATGTTATTACACATGTTTTTTGCACCATACACAACGACATCTAGAAGTGGAAATCTGTAGGGGCTATGAAGGGCAACTACGACTTGTTAAATAATGCCGACTGACAGACCAAAGTATTAAATCGGCGGGTGAAACAGAATCGAATGGAATCAATAGAAAATTTTGAAACGAATTCTAAGATGCCTACGGGAATACCCATTATAATTAGTGGAAAGTTCCAATTATTGGAATTAATGGCCAAGGAGCCCCATATAAAATTAACATGAACGCAGTTAGTGCCCAGGATAATATAGAATGCTGCAAAAGTTTGACAATATGAACTTTTAAGCAATATTAGCGATCTAATGGAGCAATGACTCACACATTACATTATCTGCCAGGTAGCGGCATTTTTCCTTTCGGTTTTCATCTAAACATTACGACTCTAATTGTTGGAGTGTAGATAATTCTCTTTGCACCGAGAGGAAACATTGCAAACAGAGTCGCAATGTTCAGATGAAACCGAAAGGATAAATTTCGCTACCTGCATTCGAGCCAGGAACTAAGGCCCGTATTCAGAATGAGCGCTGATACTCTTGCTCAAACCATTATTGAGTACAAATTCAATAATAAGGAATTTGAGCAAGAGATTAGCGCTCATTCTACAATACTCATTTCCAAAAAAGTTGGGACAGTGCAACATATAAGAAGAACTCCAACACATTTGTTTGGATTATTGTATTGCCGTTTATTTCAACGCATTACAATACATAAACGATAAATTAGGCATGGGATCACATATCTTATATGCTTAAACAAAGATACAGATGGTTTTCCTGTTTGGCACGTGCAACACACCCCCAAAAGGGTTGGAACAGCTCTGCATCGATGATACCAATCTTTCTAACACCGTAACCGGAATTCTGTCCCATTCCTGTTGCATATAGGTTTTCAGCTGTTCAACTGTCCGGGGTCGTCGCTGTCGTAGTTTTCGTTTAATAATACGCCAAACGTTTTCTATAGGCGACAGATCCAGGCTGCAAGGGGGCCAATCCAACATACGAAAGCGCTGCCGACGTAGCCATGCAGAAGTTATACGCGCTGCATGCGGTCTGGCGTTTGTCTTGTTGAAATATACACTGACGTCGTCCAAACAGGCGCCTCTTAGATGGCACCATAGCTTGTTCCAGGATCTGTATATACGCTTCAGCATTGACGGTGCCATTGCAGATGTGCAAGTCTCCCATTCCATGGCCACTTATACAGCCCCAGACCATGACACACGGTGGTTTCTGTACTGAACTCCTGTAGCACGCGGGTATATACTTTTCGTCTTTGGTCCGGAGTGTACGGCGTCCATTATTTCCGTAAACAATCGTAAAGGTTGATTCATCGGACCACAATATGTTCTTCCAGCGTGCTTGGGACCAATTGCGATGGGCTCGAGCCCATATCAGACGGCGACGTTGCTGTCGTTTGTTGATGTATGGCTTCCGTTGTATAACTTAAGTTTGCATTTATGGATGCACCGGCGCACAGTATTCAACTATAATGGCTTCCCGAAGAAATCGCGGGCCCACGTGGCTATGTCCGTAATCGCAGCATTCCTATGCGTGACGCAGTGACGTCGGAGGATCCGAAGAGCTCCAGCATTCAGAATAGATTTTAAAATAGGCCTTTCCGAACTGTGATCTCACCACTATCTCGGTAGCGCTTGATAATATTATGTACTGTAGATGATGACAGGTTAAATCTTCTGGCTATTGTATGCTGAGAAACGTTGTTTGTGAATTCTTGAATGATTCGAGCACGAAGATCTTCGCTAACTGGCTTGCCTCGACCCATCGTTCCGAATAAGTTACCTGAACGACGGATGGCAACTGTTATTTATACGGAATGTAGTACGACGTCATCATTCTAGATTATTCCCGAACAATTCGGAAGGTTCCACTACTAACGGCGCTTTCTACAACGTATGTCCCTACTATTTTGGAACCTGTTGCAACACCCCCATTCAAAATGAACGTCCCGGCCACGATACAAAATGTTTTGGTGCACACAGTATATTTGTCATTTCATAAACGTATCTGCTATTTTGTATTCGCGAGAAAGTTTTGTTACATCATCCCTTTTTGTTTTTTCTATATATTTTGCACTGTCCCAACTTTTTTTGGAAATGAGTATTGTAAATACGGGCCCAAGAGTGAGCGCCTCTTTGAATTAGTTATTTCCAGTAATTATTCGGTACATTGTTTAGAGTCGCAAAATTTAATTTGACTCAGATCATTCTCCTCATTTTGACAACAGTCCTTAGAGCATTGCAAACTAGGACCTTACCATTAAACTGAGCGTGTGCCCCTTACTGTGGGGACTTTCACGATGCTTCATCCAAGTCCGTGCTATGGTACATGTATTTGGTAATTGCGGGGAATTATAGGCCGAGTCTATCATTAACAGGGAGTTATAAGGGCTGTACAAATGAAAACGAAAATATGTGTGGGAAAAAAAAGACAACGTATAGGATCGTAAATTTTTGTTTTCAACAACTTCGAAATCCCACGTGCAAAGTGAACAATAGGTTGCAAGTGTTGTATCACGTGAGAAAGTATGATAGCTCGAGCTTCGAAGCTCTGCGCGTGATCGATTCGTCCAAACAACAAAATGGAGTCAACGAAACAGGAACAGAGAGCAGTAATTCGTTTTTTGACATGTCAAGGAGTTTCAGTTCCTGAAATTCATCGTTGTATGCAGAACGTCAATGTAAATGACTGCCTAACCTCCACTCGTGTTTGGGCATGGAGCAAGAGGTTTTCGGAGGGACGGTTATCATTGCAAGATGATCAACGATCTGGAAAGCAAACCGCGCCATCACGGATGATTCCAAAGCCAAACTTGACGCAGTCTTAAAGGAAAACAGAAGCGTGACAATCGATGTCATGGTTGCTAAAACGGGCCTTAGTCGTGGAACTGTTCACTCCATTATCAGGAAGCATCTGCATTACAGAAAAATCTGTGCACAATGGTTCCCGGATCTCAAGAAACATCTGAAAGGCCGCATGTTTCAGTCGCACGATGAAGTGAAGGAAAAGTTTTTGGAATGGTTCTACACGCAACCGAAAGACTTCTTCCATAAAGGAATTACACGCCTTGTTACAGATGGGATAAATGCCGTAACGCATTTGGAAAGTATTTTTAAATTCCTTGTAAACGCTTTGGATAAAATAAATAATTTTCGTTTCATTTGTACGACCCTTATAGTACATCAATACAAATTGGGTGATTAAAAATATGTACATGAAACCAGATTTTTTTTCTCTTCCATTTGTCTAAAATTACATTTGCGAAATTTATTAATAACTTTCAACAATCTTCATTATAGTTAATGTGAAGGGCCGTTGATATTTGCCTTTATGAGCGCTAATGCTCTTGCTCAAGCCACTTAACAATTCAGGCAACCGAAACGCCCAGGACCGATAGGATTTTAAAGCATTCCAGAATGAATAGAAAAGCATTTGATTTCTAAAGAAGCCTTTCGTTAAGAATTAGATGTGGTTGCTAAGAAGCCACTGGTTGCTAAGCAAGGCGTACTTCTAAGAGAAATGTATATACAGGGTGTTTTTGAATTGAGTACTGATTTTTTGGGAGATGATAAACGAGGTCCTTAGAAGTATTTTTTGTCATATGAACATGGGGTCCCCGCAGCTCTGTTTACTTACAATACTGCATTGAACAATCAAATGACACCGGGACGCAGTGTGCATTGGTAGGCCTAGATTATTTTATTTTTAACATTTAACACAAGCAATCTAACTGTATGACTTTTACAGTAATTGTTCGAAATGACCGCCATTTACATATGGACTAATCGTATTTTACAAAGGGGTTGGATACCATGGAATCTCCTTGACGAAGTTTGTCCTAAGACCTTTCAACAAACAAGCACGTGCACCTTGAAATTTCTTTGCAAACAATTACTTTAAAAGTTATTACAGTAGATTGTTTGTGTTATTTGTTAAAATAAAATAATCTAGGCCTACCAACGCACACTGCGTCCCGGTGTCATTTGATTGTTCAATGCAGTATTGTAAGTAAACGAAGCTGCGGGGACCCCATGTTCATATGACAAAAAATACTTCTAAGGACCTCTTCTATCATCTCCCAAAAAATCTGTACTCAATCCAATCACACTGTATAGTTCAAATTGAATAAAACTGCCTGAAAAGTTAAATGGAGAAAGTAGCAATACTCTATAGACTAAAACATATAAGAATCCTTTAATTTGTAAGCATTCCTGTTTAATAAAATAAGCGTTAATTGTTGAAGCGTTCTGTGTAAGGGTCAATTCTTTCTTCATAACTATTGCCAGTGCTTTTATACGTAAGCATATACCATTGAAGGAATGATTAGCTACTAGCTATCGTTAAATTTGCCTAACACAAGGTAACTAGTGATTCCGAAGGCGTAAGTAATTACATGTCATGTATTAGTATTGAAAGTTTACAATGGTTTTATAATGATATCATTAAAACACGAATCATGAAACCAATTACGATTATCATTAATTTTACGTTATATTCTTTCATGACACATCGTTCCAAGTCTTTTGATTTATTAGATATATCATGGGTCTTAGCATTGAAAGTATCCAGTGGACCATAATGATTCCATTAAATCAAGTGCCTTTGAACCAATTTCGACTATCATTTATTTTACGATGTATTCATTCATGACACATTATTCCAAGTTGTTTGATATATTACATGCTGTATCTTAGCACTGAAAATTTACAATAAACCATAATGGTTCCATGAAACCACATACCATTGAAGCTACTTTAATTTTCAACCATGACATGTTATTCCAAGCAGTTTGGTATAATACATGCCACCATATCTTAGCATTGAAAGTTTCCAGTGGACCATAATGGTACCACTAAACCACATACCCTTGAATCAGTTTTGACTGATATTGACCATCAAGGAAGACCATCACGTGTCTTCACCTAAGTCACAAGTCTTTTCTCTGCTTTAGCTTTGGAATGCCAAAGAGAGAACAGCATATGGCAGTGCACAGACCATTCATACAGGGAATTGTATAGTGAAAAACGTGCTCCCTATATTATTTGTGACCTTTTGAACCGGAAGTAGTTCACCGATTTTTTCCATCTCTAAGTTGTCGAATGGCGAAAACGGAAGTCAAAAATTCGGAAGCGTTCGAACGCTAGAGCACCAACAGACAGATAGACAGACAGACAGACAGATAGACGGACGGACGGACGGACAGACGCAGATTGTTAAAACATAAGTACCTATCGGTCCTAATAACATGAAATTTGTATTCAACAATGATCTTGAATAAGATTAAGGGTATAAGCGCTCATTCTGTGAATACGGGCCATAGCCTTTATTTAACGACAGTGAACTATTAAAAGGTTAATGCAAAAATTGCTGTGAACTATTACGGTTCTTATTATTCACCTGGTTTGTTTGATCTTGTTCTACCAGTAATACAGTCACTGGAAATCGTTGTCATTTTGATTTCCAAACAATCACGAATGCTCAATCTCTCGATGGTTGACCGTGACACTTTTGAAACATCTTCCTTGGTAAATGCGCTCCTCGTATAACTTTTGAGACAGGTTGGAGCAGAGAGTCGTCGCCAAACGGCCGCTTTATGGATACGGATTAAGATCTTGATTTAACAATCTCTCTACACGTGAACACTTCCCATTTCAAGAATGCGTGTCCACTTGTGAATAAAATTAGCATTTCCTTAGGTACACATTAGCAGTTCAATTAAGCCTTGTTCCCACATGCGTAAGAAATAACGGCAGAAACCACAAGGCAGAAAATTTTTGACATCACTTCCTGCTTTCGTCATTCTGCCCGAAAGGTACTCCTGCTCTTTCGTTTTGGGTTGAGTCATAGCCTAGAAAGATAAGAGAATTTTCTGTCGGGCAAAAAGACAAACAGGAAGTGGCGTCAAAATATTTTTCCTTTGTGGTCTCTGCCGTTGTTTTAAGCATATGGAAACCACGCTTTACTAAATCAGTCTCTTATGTTGTCACTCTTCATTAAAAACTGATATTCACATTTCCAAAGATTAATAGCATATTATTATTTATATTTTAACATTAAGTGTAAAACCGTTCTTATTTCTTGCAGAAAAGTGCACCGATCGACACAAAAAAATCGTCTCCCAGGATCTTTCTCGTGAAAATCTACTTCCGCTGGCGAGAGAACTTCATGTGTACAATGAGGCTAAAGAAGTCATCGCCAAATGCGATCTCAGGCAATGGGACAAAAGTGAAATGGCCATGCAAATCATAGAGAAATGGGAACAGAAAAAAGGAGTAGAAGCTACACTCGAAGTGCTGATAGAAGCACTAAAAGAAATCCAGAGGAAGGACATGGCCGACAAGCTCTACAAAAGTGAGTAAAATTCTATCATTACAAAAGTTAGATATTTATGAAAGACTAATCATAAGTCAATATCACGATTGAAAGAATAAGTCGATGAGTGGCAGAAATGTACAATTTCTGAAATAGCCAATTTTGCAATTTTATCAACGAGACTGCATGTCGAGTTTAAAAACAATATTGTTTGCACATACAATACTGTTCTTGTAAAGGGTTCACAGTCGCAACTCTGGTCGCTGAATGGGGCTCAGCAACAGGGACCAGCGACGTGTTGCATGAGACAGCTGCTACATACTATTATTGAGGTACGTATCCACTGATTTCAGAGCATACACTTCGAAGGGAACTTTATTCAATGAGCAGTTGGAGCAGAATATTTCGGAGGAGACCTATGATGAAGGCTGCACAAAAAGCGCGGTTACAGTGAGCCAAGAACCATCTTCACTGGACGACAGAAGACTGGAAACGTTGTCTACGAAGACGATCCTCCTTTTTGTTTGTACTGGAATGGTGCAATCAAGTGAAGACTTTAATGAAGATTATATGCTTCAACAAGGCGATGGATTTGTGATTTCTGGGCAGTTTTACATTGAGCCCTCTATTCGAAAGTTAGTGAACCATTGAATAGTGTGGCTCGAGCTACCTTTGTCCTTATTTTTGGTAGCAATAAATCAATCAATCAATATTCTACTTCTGACTAAAATATGGAGCATCCAGTTTTATAAAACATTGCTTCGTGCACGATGGTACATTGGTGTGTGACTGTGTATAATCAGGGTTTCCGAACTATGTTTTTGCAATTTGCACCTCTAAAATTTTATTAATGAACCCTTCACACTCCCTAACAAAAATTATTTCCGCCTAGCCCAAGAGAAGTTATAATAAACACGTGTTTTTTTCTCTTTCAGATCCAAGTCTTGTAGAAATAAGAGCACCTATAACCGACGACATCATAAGAGGTGATTTTATTTAATTTCCGATAAATTATTCAAATAAATTGGGTTTTATGATAATAATATAAGAATATGGCTCGTTAGATGATTAGAATGAAATGAATTCATTGAAACAGTGAGAAAATTGCACTGCATGTATATTCTTCTAGAAAATTTAAAAACTTCATCGAACGAAAAAAGATAACCAAATATTTTAGATATTTTTGAAGATTTTTTGATGATACTTTTTGGATGCTAGCTCTTTAGATAAGAATTTGAATATTTAAAAAATAGGACAAGATATTTCTCCAGTTTACCATTGAACCAGACATCATAATAACATCGAACATTAATTCGCAGATCTCTGATTTTAACTTCCTGGTTCATTCCTATCAAAAGTCATGGGACACCATCACTTTAATAGAAACACTCAAAAATATACCTATTTTAGTATCTTGTTGATCCACCCTTTGCTGCTATCACAGCTTCTACTCTCCACAAGTTTTTCATGCGTTTCGACAGGTAATTTTCGCCATTCTGCCATAAGTGCCTTGGACAGTTCGGTCACGGATTTCGGGCGTTCCGCACAAGCGCGCAATCGACGTTCCAACACGTCCCACAGATGTTGATAGAGTTGAGATCGGGGATCTGTGCAGGCCAGTCAAGTTCTCGAACCCCCTTTTCATCAAACCATATGCCTACAGCCCTTGCGTTATGGCAAGGTGCGTTATCGTGCTGAAACAGAAAAGGGCCATTGCCAAAGTGCAGCCAGAGAAGATGGGAGGCTGCGTTGTCCAGAATGTCTTGGTAACGCTCTGCGTTTAGATATCCGTCCACTCAAACGATTGCACCTAACCCATACCATGGAAAGCACCCCCACACCATGACGGGCCCTCCGCCGAACTTCACCGTGGGAAATACACAGCTTGGCAGATAACGTTCGCCATACCCAATCCCGTCCATCCGATTGCTAGATGATGTAGCGGGACTTATCACTCTATTCAATCATTCGCCATTGATCCAGAGTCCAATGTCGTCGCTCTTTGCACCATTACAATCTCCTCGCTGCGTTGCTGGTGCTGATGTGAGATTTGTGGGCTGCCGCTCTGCAGTTCCCTGCGAATAGTCAGGGTGCTCATAGTTCCCTTCGACTCTATGAACGATCTTGTCAGTCCATCAAGCGATGTGTGGCGGTTTGCAGTGACCACTTTACGAAGAGCCCTTTGGTCTCTGGTCGGCATAATCTTGGGTCTTCCAGTCCTAGGCGGAACACTTGTGGTGCCTTTCTCTTTCCATGCCCGGATGACGTTGTGAACGGTCGATTTCGGGATGTTTAGAAGAAATGACTGTTATTATCAATTCCTCTGTATACGCTGAAAAAGGCAGCGTGGCTGCTGAAATGCGCATACGTCTGAATAAACATCTTAAGTGGATCAGTGGTTTCCTGTCGTCATTGTCTCTCTAACAGTTTTGCCTGCGAAATGCCACCCAACAATTGTACCTCTTTGGAAGTCTGAAAGCTCTTTTCTTTGAGGCATTCTTACAGCATTCACGCAAGCATCATCTCATAATGGAGGATTGGAATCTCCTTCCATATGAAACAAGAGCAACAATATTAAACTGTAAACTGCCAAAGTGTAGTAACCATAAGATCCATGTTAACAAATTACTTAACCAATATGTAAAAATAATCAACTATAATAATAATAATAATAATAATAATAATAATAATAATAATAATAATTTTATTAGCCCAAAATTGGAATACAGAGAAAAATGAATACATTCAAAAGAAAATTACAAAAGTCACAAAACAGAAAACAAATTAACTAAAAATTTTCTTTTGTCGAGATAAAATATGAGATTTAAGTTTCTTATTAAAATGTGAACAAATTAAATCTGACTTATAATTTCATATGGTAAATCTATTCCAACATGGCAGAAATATAAACGGAAAACAAAGTTCTTCAAATCTAGAAATAGCATTGGGCCATACAAACTTAAAACGTCTAGTACCACGAATGTCAACACTATCATTAAAATAATGAGAAATAAAATTAAAGGGATGATTATGATCCGAAGAGCAGCAGCAATCTCTCGAAGATGAAAAAACAAAATCAAGGAATCAAAATTCAAAAGTATCATTATTATTATTACAATTCATCGTAATCGATTGAAATCTATAGATCTTAAGAGTCATTCGTAAAAGAACATTAAGAACTATTTTCAAGGGATGTAAATATTGCTTTTTAGTGCTACTCCAGATGACCGCCCCGTAATTAATAACAGAAATAACATGTGACTCAAAAATTATTTTCATTTCATTAACAGAGAGGATCTTTATCAACTTTTTACAAAGTAGTTTTTTCTTATTCAATTTTTTGACCAAATTGTCAATATGTTCAGAGAAATTAAAGTTCATATCCCGTGTAATACCAAGGAAACGTACACAATTGCTAAAAAGATTCGATTGGTTCTAATGAAAAAATTTAATTTTTTGAGTTTTACTTTCATTGAGATTCATTTCACGAGATAAATACCAGTGTTTGACAAGAGTAAGGTCATGATGAACATAATTAGCAATGATCGTTTCATCATAGCAGTCAAAAGTTGCCAAAAAACAATTATCATCAATCTGAGGAAAATAGTTTAAAATGAAGATCCAAACTGTGAAGGGAGGCAGAAAAGACTGAAAAGAAAAATTACTAAACGTAGACCCCTGGAGGACGCCCATACAACAATTTTTTGAAAGCCACTGATCATGCTTTTTCAATAAAAAGCGACGTTCAAAAAATAATTACGAATAAGATCCAAAGTAGGACCTTTAACACCAAAAGATTCTAAATCAGATAACAACTGATTACGTGGAACAGAATCAAATGCTTTAGCCACGTCTGTATTCAGCATGATACAAATTTTACCCTCTTTTTTAGCATTACAAAGAAATTTAAAAATTTCCATTAATAAAAAGTGAGCGCTTCGTCCTTTAGTGTGGCCCCATTGTTGTTTGGGCAATTTTAAACATAAATATTTAAAGTATGATCAACAACCTTAGAAATAATACAAGTTTTTGCCACAGGGCGAAAATTACGATAATCATCACAATCACCTCTTTTAAAGATTGGAATAATATAAGCGTCCCTCCAAAGGAATGGATAAATCGCACTATCTATAATAATATTACAAAGAGTAGCAATACACTCAAGATGCTTCTTAGTTTTAAGAGGAAAATTAAAACCAGCAATAATGACTTTGTGATCAACTTTGTAGAGATCTTCATACCGAACAAAAATCTGAAACAAATCAATTGGGGTGAATCTAATCAATAGTAGATTTGCGTGACTTTGACAACCTCGTAGGCTGAGTAATACGAGGACGTAGACCACAATCAGCAGCACAATTCACTAATTTATTATGATACATGCATTCTGGACTCGTATCAGAATTAAAATCACCTATTAACACAGTAAAGTTTAACGGGGGAAGATTGCCATAAATCATGTCAATACATTCCTGAAGTGGAGCACTTGGGGGCCTGTATATCAGCATAATATTCAACTCAGTAGTACAAAGAGATTTCAACAATAATAAGACTGATACCGTCCCTATTCTCAGCACAAGTACTTTGAGCACAGATACCTTTTTTCACAAACACCATAACACCTCCTCCACGAGTTTTTCTGTCATTACGAAAAACTAGAAAGTTGGAGAAAGGGAGTTGATCTGTAAGAATATCGGCATTAAGCCAAGTCTCCGTAATACACATAAATATGATTGCTATGAAGGAAGATCACAATGTCGTCCAATTTATTAATAATAGAGCGAGCATTCATTAATCCAATTCTATACACAGGATCAGCAGTTTTCGACCTATTCTTCTTCGAACGAGGCCTCCCCTGCTTAAGACGAATATCCTCCTCCTGTGTTAGAACATGGGGATCACTTCCCTTAAACACTCTATACGATATATTATTTGGCCATACGTCCTTAGTTAACTATTTTTCATAGTCAGTCGAGTCAATTTTAAGAAAAATATACATTGTCAACTTGCCTAATGTATTCACCCAACGTCCACACTTAATTACAGGCACATTTTTAGCCTTCAACCACTCAATAATCTCATTAATGTCTGTTGATTGTTCAATATTTCCCAATCTGAGACGGACCTTCCTATCAGACAATTCCTTTTTCTTCGCACCAAAAGGTGCAATCAAATTAGACGTACCCCATTGAATGTCTTTATTAGATTGATTCTGGCGACGGCCATTAACGTAATTAAAATTCTTACCATGATTACTTCTTTCACTGTCAATATTGTCATGATTATTCATAATTAAAGAACTCTGAGCCGCTCCAATATCATTATCTTTCCGGTGAATGTATTCTCTCTGCTCAGTCTTAACCTCATTATCACGGCGATTGTAATCCATCTTGTCAATCAGAGATAATAATTTTTGTTCCAA